>VWZW01000241.1:0-10387 GCA_013397115.1 Edolisoma coerulescens | reverse complement strand
GCAAAGAGTTGGGAAGCGTCCTTCGTATGGGGTTCCACAGGAGAGATTTTAATTCAGCCACGCATGTGAAGGGGACCAGGAACCAAGAACAGTGGAGGACCCAGGTTGATATATGGGGTTGAGGAGCCAATGGTCTGAGGGCCAGGGGGCGGTACAGAGGTGTGGCCAGGGTACAGGGGCCAGTAGGGAAACATTGGGGGAGTGGTGAGGGAACAAAGGCCCAGGAGGGTGGGGAAGGTAGCACTTTCTGGGGCAGGGACATATAAGGAAGAAAGGGGCAGGGAAGCCAACAGTCCAACTAGGGGAACAGAACCGGAGTATGTTAGCATAATAAAGCAAAGACTCTTAGGAGAAGCTGTTTCATTCTCCCTAACTTTCTAAGGGGTCGTCACAGGCCACTACAGATAGAACTGTCATTCTCATCCAGAAGCCCTTGGCAGATATTTGGATTGCACCTCCCAACATCAAGATATCCAAGGACTGCGCCCAGACAAAAACTGCTAGCACAGACAGGTCTGGCAGGCCTTACCTCCCCCAGACCACCTCTCATCTGCACTTAAATCTCTGGGTCTACGTGCTTTCCATCCTATGGGAATGTCCTGGTTACAGGAGTAGAATGCCAGTTTAGCACTAGGTGGATGTAACCAAACTGTGTATTCTACTCCCCTCTAGGTCATTTCTGATGAACTGTTAATGATGGATCATTTGCAGTAGCTGCCCAGTGCACACCTGACACCTCGGGCAACAAGCTGGGTGTTAAATGAGATAAGGAAGAAGAGGCAATCCCTTCAAGCAGGGTAGTGATTCTTTTTCTTCACACCAATGACTCAGCTGTGATAACTCCCTCTGGGGAAGCACCAGCACAGTCACACCCATCCTGAGGGGATCACCTCTGCTAATGGGCCATAATGGACTCAGTGGCATCAGCAGAATAGGCAGCTATAACAACTTAGACCATGAAGGACTCCCAAAATATCCCATGACTCACAGTATTACATCATTCCATTGTGGAACTTCCCACCTTGGGGGAGGTACTGAGCATTCCCAACTGAACCTAAGCATATATGATCTTGGGGTTTGGGGACTTGGGACACCACCACCACCTGATGAATCTGGAGGAGGACCAGAACTTCCACAGGACCACCGCTTTCGACAAGACTGCAATCATTACTTCAAGAGGACTGAAACTGCCACTTGATAGGACTGCGACCATCACCCTGACCAACGGGGTGCCAGACTGTACTCTGTGGGTTTAAGCCAGTTTCCTCTGTATCATTGCATTTATTGTAATCTCTCTAGTAAATTGTAAATTACTCTTAAGGTAATTGAGTGGCGTTAATTTCTCCCGCCGATTTACTTTCAAACCAGCACAGGAAAAGAACTGTCATTCTTGTCCAGTAGACCATGCCTTAAATTGGGGTTTAACCTTCCAAATTCAATACTTCCAAGGATTGCTCCCAGATGAAAGCTGCCAGGACAGATGTGTCTGGCTGGCCTTGACATCGTGTTGGCCACCTCCCATCTGCACCTGAAATACTGGGGCTATGTGTTTTCGTTCTTATGAAAAAGAGCTGTCATTCCTGTCCAGGAGCCCAGGTGCTCCCCCAGGCCGCTTCTCATCTGCACTTAAAACTCTGGGGTTATGTGTTTCCTTCTGGTGGGAAAGAACTGTCATTCCTGTCCAGAAGCCCATGGCCAAAATTTAGGTTGCACCTTCGAAATTCAGTATTTCCAAGGATTGCTCCCAGACGAAAGCTGTCAGGACATGCGGGTCTGGCTGGACTTGACTTCCCCTGGGCCCTCTCTCATATGCATCTGAAACACTGGGGCTACCTGCTTTCCTTCCTATTAGAAAATACCTTCATTCTCTTCCAGGTTCCCATGGCCAATATTTGCATCGCACCTCCCAAATTCAATACATGCAGAGATTGCTCCCATACAAAAGCTGCCAGGATGTGTGGGTCTGGCTTGCCTTGGCAATACATGAGCAGCCTCCCATCTGAACCTGAAACTCTGGGCCTGCGTGCATTCCTTCCTATTGGAAAATATTGTCGTTCTCCTCCCCATGGCTGATATATTGATTAAAACTCCCAAATTGAAAAATGCAAGGACAGCTCCCAAACGAAAGCTTCCAGGACAGGCGGGTCTGGCTGGCATTGACCCTGCAAGGGACGCCTCTCATCTGCATCTGAATCAGTGGGTCTATGGACTTTCATTCTTACGGAAAAGAATTATCATTCCCGTCCATGAGCCTATGGCAGAAATTTAGATTGCACCTTTGAAATTTAATACTTCCAGAGACTGCTCCAGTTGAAAGCTGCCAGGACATGCGGGTCTGGCTGGCCTTGACCACATGGGGGCCATCTCTCATCTGCACCTGAAAAACTGGTGCTACCTGATTTCCCTCCTATCGAAAACAGCTGTCATTCTTGTCAAGGATCCCATGGCCGAAATATTGATTGTGCCTCCCAAATTCAACACATTAGAGGCTTGGTCCAAGACAAAAGCTGCCAGGACACATGGGTCTTGCTGGCCTCGACCTCCCATGGGCAGCCTTTCATCTACACCTGAAATACTGGGGCTACATGCTTTTTTTTTTTGGAAAAGAACTGTGTTTCTTGTCCAGGAGCCAAATGCCAAAGTATCAATTCCACCTCCAAAATTCAATATATGCATAGTTTGCTGCAAGAAAAAAAAGCTGCCAGGACAGATGGGTCTGGCTGGTCTTGACCTCCTCTGAGCTGACATTCATCTTGACCTGAAAGAGTGGTACGGCGTGCTTTCCTTCCTATAGAAAAGAACAGTCATTCTCATTAAGGAGCCCTTGGCTGAAATTTGGATTGCACGTCTAAAATTCAGTACATCAAAGTCTTGCTCCCAGATGAGAACTGCCCGGACCAAAAAACCTGGCTGGACATTACCTTGCATGGGCCACCTCTCATCTGTACCTTAAGCACTGGGGCTACGTGCTTTCCTCCTTATGGAAAAGAACTGTCATTCTCGGTAAAGTGCCATGGTGGAAATTTGCATTGCACCTCCCAAATTTGGTACATCCAAGGATTTCTCCCAGATGAAAGCTGCCGAGACAGATGAGTCTGCCTCGCTTTGACCTCTCCTGGGCCTCCTCTCATCTGCACCTGAATCAGTGGGGCTATGTGCTTTTCTTCCTATGGAACTGTCATTCTCAACCAGGAGCCCATGGCTGAAATTTGGATTTCAGCTCCAAAATTCCATACATTCAAGTATTGGTCCCAGATGAATGCTGCCAGGACAGATGGGTCTGGCTTGCCTTGACCTCCCTTGGGACACTTTTCATCTGCACTTGAAACACTGGGGCTACGTGCTTTCCTTCCTCTGGAAAAGAGCTGTCATTCTCATCCAGGAGCCCATGGCTGTAATTTGGATTGCACCTCCAAAATTCAATACATCCAAGGACTGCTCCCAGACAAAAGGTGTCAGGAAACACAGTTCTTGCTGGTGTTGACCTCCTCTATGCTGTCTGTCATCTGCACCTCAAATGCTGGGCCTACATTCTTTCCTTCCTATGGAAAAGAACTGTCATTCCTGTACAAGAGCCAGAATTTCGATTCCACCTCCAAAATTCAGTACATCTAAGGATATCTCCCAGATGAAAGCTGCCCGGAGACACGGGCCTGGCTGTTCTTGACCACCTCTCACCTGCACTGAAATACTGGGTCTGCATGCTTTCCGTCCTTAGGAAAAGAGGTGCCATGGCCATCCATGAGCCCATGGCTGAAATTTGTAGTGCATTTCCCAACTTCAAGACATCCAAGGATTACTGCTAGATGAATCATAGCTGGACCCATGGGTCTTGTTTGCCTTGACGTCCACTGGGCTGCCTCTCATCTGCACCAGAATTATTGAGGCTATGCCCTTTCCCTCCTATGGAAAAGAACTATCATTATTGTTCAGGACCCAATAGCCAAAATTTGGATTGCAACTACAAAATTCAGTACATCCAAGGATTGCTCCCAGACGAAAGCTGCCAGGACAGAAGGGTCTGGCTGGCCTTGACTTTTCTGGGAAGCCTCTTATCTGCACCTGAAACACTGAGGTTTCGTGCTTCTTCCTTCCAGTGGAAAGAACTGTCATGCATGTCCAAGAGCCAATGGCAAACAGTTGGATTTCAGATCAAATATTTCATACATCCTAGGGTTGCTCCCAGATGAAAGCTGCCAGGACAGACCTGTCCGGCCTTGACCTCATGTGGGCCACCTCTCATCTTCACCTGGAACACTGGATCCTCCTCAGGTCCTTTGCCAGAAGCTCCAGGTGAGACCGTGCTCCTCGGCTGCAGTGTAGAGTATATTTTGCATGGCTGGTCCTGTCCGAACAGGCCCAAGAGCTACCCCATGAGCTATTTCCTGTTTGATCTGCTCAAAGGCCTGTTGTTGCTCAAGGTTCTTCAGGGTCACTTGATAGAGGGGGCTCACAAGCTGACTATAACCTGGAATGTGCATTCTCCAGAACCCCACAAAGCCTAGAAAAGCTTGTGTTTCCTTCTTGTTAGCTGGTGGAGCATAGTTGCTATTTTGTTAATCACCTCCATAGGCACATAATAGTGTCCATCCTGCCATTTTATTCCCAAGATCTGGATCTCCTGTGCAGGTCCCTTTACCTTACTTTGTTTAATGGCAAGACCAGCTTTCAGAAGAATTTGAATTATTTTCTTCCCCTTCTCAAAAACTTCTTCTGCTGTATTGCCCCACACAATAATATCATCAATATATTGTAGTTGTTCTGGAGCTTCACCCTGTTCCAGTGCAGTCTGGATCAGTCCACGGCAGGTGGTCGGGCTGTGTTTCCACCCCTGGGGCAGTCACTTCCAGGTGTACTGGACACCCCTCCAAGTGAAAGCAAACTGTGGCTTGTACTCTGCTGCCAGAGGGATTCAGAAAAATGCATTAGCAATATCCACTGTGGCACCATTTGGCTGCCTTTGATACCAGCTCATATTGAAGTTCCAACATGTCTGGTAGGCAGCACTCAGAGGTGGTGCAACTTCATTCAGGCCACGATGGTCTACTGTCAGCCTCCACTCTCCATTAGACTTTTGCACTGGCCATTGAGGGCTGTTAAAGGGTGAGTGGGTCCTGCTGATCACTCCTTGGCTCTCCAGTTGACAAATTAGTTCATGGATGGGAGTTAAAGAGTCTCGGTTGGTGCGATATTGCCGCCGATGCACTGTCCTTGTAGCAATTGGTACTTGTTGGTCTTCAACCTGCAGCAATCCTACAATGAAGGGATCTTCTGAGAGGCCAGGCAGAGTGGATAACTTGGATTTTCTCTGTGTTCACTGTAGCTACACCAAAAGCCCATCGATACCCGTTTGGATCCTTGAAGTACCCTCTTCTGAGGTAGTCAATGCCAAAGACACAAGGGGCCTCAGGGCCAGTCACAATGGGGTGCTTTTCCCACTTGTCCCTTGTTAAACTCACCTTGGCCTGTAATACAGACAACTCCTGGCATCCCCCTGTCACTCCAGAGATCCAGATGGATTCCTCACTCCTGTGCCTTGATGGCATCAGTGTACTGTGCACCGGTATCTACTAAAGCTTTATACTTCTGTGGATCCAATGTGCCAGGCCATTGAATCCACACAGTCCAGTATCATCCCTTTCCTCCTCCTGGCCAAAGGCAGGGGCCCTCTATTCCTATTCCTTGTCAGAGTATTCACTGTCTGACCTCTGCAGTGCCAGATTAGAAGTCCCCTCAACAGGGTTAAAGGAAGTGATTTCAGTTTTTTTATGTCTGGGAGATTGCTGATTGCCTTCTTGTCTCTCTGCAGCAACTACACTGGCAGACTTCTTGGGCAGCCCCTTCTTAACAGCTGTCTTCCCTCTCAGTTCACGGACATGGGCTTCCAGCTTAAAGGTGAGTTCACCATCCCACTTCCTCATGTCCTCCCCTGGACACACAGAAAGAACCAGAGTTTGCCACATGGCCTGCGCTTGGGGCTTCCTTTCCCTCTGACCAGGGCAGGAGAGGACTGATGTGTTGGACTGCCCCTAAAAGCTGGGGTACTGGCTTGTAGGGATGAGGAAGTACCCAGAGTTTCTTCTACATTCCGGAGCCAGGAGGACTCCACCTCTACAGTTAGTGTATCTATTTGGGGATAATACAATCATACCAAGCTGCTGGAATATGATGCAGGGGTGCTTTGAACCACCTTCCTCCACATGGCCAGTGTGCAAAGGACATCCTCTGGCTCTTTAGGGACCCTATTACTTTTTAGATCACTATAGATGATTTCCAGCACTGATAATTCTCTCAAGTACTGGATACCTTCGTCTGCAGTGATCCACTTTCCTGGGGAGTTCACAAGATCTTCCTTAAATTGATATCTTGCCCTCACGCTTGAGAGAAGCTGTCTCCAGATGCTGCAAATTGCTCCTTCTTTTACAATTCCTCTTTCAGTTTCCTGATCTTTAGCAAGGGATCCCAGCTGCTGGGCTTCATGACCTAACTGCTGACTGTAGGCCCCATTATCCCAGCATCAAAGAAGTCAGGCAGAAATCCACTCACCTGGCTGAGGGCTGTAATCTTTTCGCATGTCTCGAAGTTCTGATGAGGTCAGGGACTAACTTCGGTGTCCTGTTTGATTTGCCTCACTCCTTTCAATTTCTTTGTTGAAGGACCTGCCTCTTGATCTAACCCCTCCTTTCCTCCTGTTACTTCTTCTTCTTCTTCTTCTTCTTCTTCTTCCTCCCTTACTAATCGGTTGTATGGGCCTATAATTCACCTTGTCCATTTTTTTTGTTTTCACTACTGGGGCAATTACTGTAGTAGCTGTGGTTCGAGTCCCTTTCTCAGCCATAGTGTCCTCAAATTCAGTTTGGATTCCTGCCTCAACTACAGTCCTGAGAGTACTGAACTGTGGCTCGGTAGGCACAGGCCAGGCCCCAGTACAGGGCGAAAAGCTGCTGGTTTTCATTGGGGTAAGCAAGGCAACCTTCTATCAGTCGACAGGTCAGTTTGTCAGGGTTGATTACCTGTTTAGGCATAGTCCCAGGTAATGGGAGGTGATAACCGCCCTAAAAACCTGCCCAAATCCTTCCATGCACCCTGCCACCCAGGAACTGGATGCCTCAGGGCCCATTTCAATATCTCCTCACCTAAAGTTTGTTTTCTCTTACACCAGGATGACACTAGATTCCATAAAATACATAGTGTACCAACAGTATTAGCTAATATTATGAACAGTATTAAACAGCTTACATAAGGATGAACAAAGACCGTGGGAGACTGCATTATAAAAGCATTCACAGCAATCTTGGGCAGGGAGAAGTAGGTGTATTCCCTCATCGTCCACAGAAGATAGCTCCCCCAGCATAACGAGGCTGTCAGTGTAAGGGCAAAGCACAGAGCCATTGTTTGTGTTAACATATTCCCAAACTCAGCAAAATAGAGATAAGCAGTGTAGCTGACAAACTCCGTGTCTCCCACAGGAGCTTGTTACTCAAAAACTACTATTTATTATTACTAGAGCATGCTATATATATATGTAAAAAAACCTGCCTTTATCTCGCCTCACCTTTGGGTGCCAAAAAACAACTGTAGTGGTTTGACCTTGGCTGGGTGCCAGGTGCCCATTAAGCTGATCTATCACTGCCCTTCTCAGTGGGACAGGGGAGAGAATAAGATGGAAAACAACTACTAGGTTGAGATAAGGCAGTTTACTAAAGCAAAGGAAAAAACCAAATGGAAGTGGGCATGCGTAAGCAAAGGGAAAAGTTAATCTCTACTTCCCATCAGTGAGCCATGTTCAGACACTTCCCGGGAAGCGGGGCTTCAGCATGCCTAGTGGCTGATCCAGAAGGCAAACATTGTAGAATAACAAATGCACACCCTCCTTGTTCCTCCTCCCTCCCTTAGCTTTTATATCTGAGATGATGTCATATGGTATGGAATATCCCTTTGGTTAATTTGGGTCAGCTGACCTAGTTGTGTCCCCTCCTAGGGTCATGCCCACTCCCAGCCCCTTGATGGGGGGAAACGTTAGAGGGACAGTGCTGCTTAGCAGTAGCCAAAACACTGGTACGTTATCAATACCTTTCCAGCTACCAATGCAAAGCACAGCACTGTGAGGGCTGCTAAGGGAAAATTAACTCTGTCTCAGTCAGACCGAATACAGCCTGGCAATGCAAGGCCATGGAAGAAAGGAGTAGGCAGGTAAGGGGTAGATGGGAATGCAAAGGAATGCAAGTCAAGGGCAGGTTAACAGGGCAAGGGAAGTAAATTGTTGGGTTTACAAGGCAAGACAAGTGAGAGGTACATCTAAGGATTGCTCCCAGAAGAAAGCTTCTAGGACATACTGGCCTGGCCAGCCTTAATCTCCCCTAGGCCGCCTCCCATCTGCACTGGAAACACTGTGGCTACATGCTTTCCTTCCTATGGAAAAGAACTGTCATTCTCATCCCATGGACAAAATTTGGATTGCACCTCCAAACGTCAGTACATTCAAGTATTGCTCCCAGAGGAAAGCTGCCAGCACAGACGGGTCTGGCTGTGTTACCAAAAATTGGTAAAAATAAAAAACTCCTTAACACCAATGTAGTATTAAGAAGGAGGCGTTCCTTTTTTGGCTGGATGCATGAGGGGATCTCTCCTCCGAAACACCGTGCATGCTGAATACAGGAAAGTTCCTGTTTGTATGCTGTAGTTTAAATACATATTAATTGATTTTCCCAGAATAAACATATATATGATAACCATTTCCCTGAAATCATTAACATATTTTCCCTCCCCTTTACACATGCCTTCTTCTATCCTGGGAGCCTGTTACTATCTGGTTCTTAAAATGATTAGAAATGTCTCTGCCTGAATTAAGGTGCAAATGAGACCATATGCCAAAGTCAATAGTATGGATTTTATTCAATAGTAAATACAAGAGAGAGAAAAAGAAAGAGAAAGAAATAGAAAAGAGGTGGGGGAGACAGAAAGATAGCGACAGAGTAAAGAAAATATCACCACTCTGTGGTTCCCACAGGCATCCCAATGATCCTCTCCAGCTGGTCTTGGTGGTGAGGGTCCCCCACAAAGTATAGAATCCAATGGATTAATATATGCTCAGGCCAGGCGGGAATGCCCAGGTACCTCCCCCGGGATGGGGGGAGGGGCCAAGTTTGATGCTGTCTCTTGACACAGACTGCATCTTTGCATTACGTGCACTCCTGTGGTTCAAGGCACCAGGAATGAGTCTGGGGAGCACTTCAGGATGTCTTTGATGGTTTATAACACACCCTCAGCTGCCTCTCGTGAATGTCCCGTGGATCTAGCCTTCCCGGGGTTGGGGATTTCATAGCTGAGTCAGTTTGTGTAAGGGAGGATGGGTGTTCACTGCCTCTGACCAGAGGTTACACCACACACCCAAAACCTCCTCCCCCCCCCTCGGTTGGGGGGGACAGTATGTGTAAACCTGCCCTCAGCAAATGGGTCTGTGGGCAATGGCCTCCCCCACCCTGAACCCAGCCAGAGATGATTCTCAGCACAGCTGTTGAGTTTGGCTTTCTTGTGGATACATTCTTCTCCCCCAGCCTTGTTTGTTTTTCCTAGATCTGAGATGATTGAACAAGTGTCTTACCTCAAATTCCATTAGGTGGCTTAACTCACAGTCCAAAGTTCCAGTCAGGCATCTTCAAGGAGGGGTATGCTTCAGTAGTTGTAGCTTCTTTATACAGTCTTTGCTATAATGGGCAAAACTCCTTCAAAACAATGTTTAAGGCATGAACCATTTCAGTCTCTGACAGGGCCTTATTGGTGGTCCCTATTGGTAGGTGGCCCCAAGGTCATACCTGACCGCCCGGTGAACTGGTAAAAGTTGGGACAACTGGGCCTGGTTGCTTTCCAGTTCTCCTTCATACACAATGGGAATTTCTCAGTTCCATGGGCCAGTAGTTTTTGAAGAATAAGCATGGTATTAGCCCACCAGGTGTAGATGATTTTTCATCTTGCAACATTCCCCCCCTTTGAGGCTTGTGAAGTTAATCTTCCCTTCAAGCCTTCATAAGCCTCACTTTGCTTTTTTTACTAACATCATATAAGTTCCTTGCATTGCATTAGCAATCATGGTTTTTATGCAGCTTAAAGCAAGTATCATAATCACAATTATTACTATGATCACAATTATACTTTACAAAAGTGAAGCCAACCAACCAGTCAGAGAAAATCTGAGTCCTTTAAATATTTTATTCAACCATTTACTTTCTAACCCTGCCCTTAATTCTCTGCTAAATGCAGCAACCAATTTTATACTCTCTATCTGATCATCCAATTCAGAAGTCACATTTGGAATGTGCACATAAGCATTGTTGTTTAAATTCAAGTAGCCGCATACTCCATGATCATGTAACAGCAATAGGTCTAA
>VWZW01000239.1:0-278949 GCA_013397115.1 Edolisoma coerulescens | reverse complement strand
TATATAAAACTTTTGATAGTTATTTGGTCAAACTGTGGAAAAAATCCACGTTCAGAGGGGTATACTCTTGACATCTCCAAAAGAATTCTCCATAGAGGATTTTATTGGAATTAGATCTTTAGGTGTCATGTCTTTAATTGTGGGGGATCATGGGTGGTCACAGAAGACCTTTATTTTGGTGGTAATGTCTCACACCAAATAGGTAAGTTCAATAAATTCTGTTCAGTCTGGTGTGAGTCACCATCCCTGGAGGTATTTAAAGGTTGTGTAGATGTGTCACTTCACTTGGGACATGGTTTAGTGACGGTGCTGGGTTTATGGTTGGGCTTGATGATCTAATTGCAACCCAAACAATTCTGTAGCTCTGTGAAACCTCTTGGAAATGGCACACTAATTCTTCATATAAAGTAGTTTGGAAATAATGATTTTGTTACTGTTAGCTGAGGAAGATATATAGAATGCGCTGTAAATTAATAGATTCTCAGAGACTTGTGTTTCTGACATGTTTCTCATTTATTTACATGATGATTTTTTTTCCTCTGTTATCCTTACAAGACATAAATTCTAGTATGCCAAAGGAAAAGCACAGTTCAACAAGAAGCTTTTATTTTGGAAGTGTCATCTTATGCTAAAAAATTGTATCCTTAACTTAATCTTTTATTTTTTGTGGATAAAATGCTTTGCCAGCTCGCTTTCTGCATGCATAAGAGCAACACACTTGTCTTGAATAACCTTTGCCTTGCATTTTTTTCAATGAGCAGCACATTAAATGACAACACTGTGTGGTTTTGCTCTAATAGCAATAATGGGAAAAGGAGAAATCATTCTTTTTCCATGATTCTTAAAAAGTTGTATGAAAGTATCTTAAGAAAGGTGGGGAAAGACAGATTGCCCTAAGCCCTTCGTACACATCTGCAGTAAATCAATTTGCCATGGAGATTGGAAAGTGAGCTGACATGGCCTTGCACAGGAGGGTGCAGAGGCAGTAGTCAGGATATCTGTGTTAATGTGTCTTTCTCCTGACACTTAATCTCCATTGGATATCTCAGACTTTTCATGACTTTTTTTTAAATTCTCTGAGCAATTATTCTCCTCTTTGCTCAAGAAGTGAGGAAGACCTTGAAAAGATCTGGGGAGATGGATGTGCTGTCTCATAAGGAGAGCCAAAAATGCTTGGTTTGTGTTATAAAAGGATGAGGTAAGGCAGGGCTTTATATGCGAAAGGGCAGTGTTGACATGAGAACAAAGAAATGAAAGTAAGCTGCAAGGTAGAAGAATAAGTCAAAAATGATGACCTCCAGAGCAGTTTGGGGTCAGTCTTCCAATGGCAGAGCAGAGGCAACAACCTGTGCTGTTTGAGGGGGAATCCTAAACAGTCTGTGCATGAGATTCTGGGAAAGTCTGGGGTTTGAGAGCAGTGGAATGCATTTGATAGAAGAGAGGTCTCTTTAAATCTCATTACTCAGTAGTTATGGTTGCTGTTCTAGTGGTTAAAAAACAAAAAAAGACTTTGTTGAATTTTAAAAGTATAAGCTGATTCTTGAATGCTTTCAGAACCAAAGCGAACATAATGCAAACGAGAAAAATAGTAGTGAAAGTGGGACTATTCTGTACTATGGAGTAGGTGGACCATGTGATACATGAAAAGATTTCTGTGTCTGATTCCATTTGATCCCTTTGATCTTCAAATTTTGATATATTTCCCCCTAAAGATTTCCTACTTCCAAATTACTTGCATTGATTTATTTCCGGTCCTACACAAAACACTCTTGCCCATCTCTGTGCCGTTCATCTATAATATATTACCTTTCCTTTTTTCTTTTCTGTTTGGGTTTTTTTTTTTCCCTTAAAACTTTTACTGTAAAATTTTATCACCCTGACCCATTCAGCATCAAAGTGAGTTAACAAAGAAATGTTTGTAAGCAAACTTTTCTGATAGTAGAATGAATTTTCTGGAGCTCTGGTTCAGTGAATTCCTGCTCTCCGCCGCTCTTACCACTGACATAGAAGAGGATCTCTAACTTCTTGGGAATTTTAGACAAAAAAAATTCTCCATCTTTTCAACTTGACTGTGTTAGTCAAGGGAAAGGATTCAATACCTTAAATGAAAAAAAAAAACCCCAACAAATAATAGTGTGAAGTCTGTACTTAAGGTTTTTTTTACTCCATCTCGGGTTTTGGCAGTGGATAAAAGTGTCTGTATTAGGGTGTGTTGAATCCAGTCAATAGACTCAAAATGTACAAAGATACCTAGGCAGATTAAATAAGTTTGAAATCAAAGCTTACTCAGCAACACACTTTATTGTAGACTGTGTAAGGTGTATCCATAAGAAGACACTGAAAACTGTCATCTAGATCTTATCTTGGATAAGCAGAGTTTCATCTACAGATAAGAGGAGAATTAGGAGGAGTCTCATCTCATTCTATTTACTTAATCACTTATAAAGATTTTATTTACCACAGTGTCTTCCAATAATGAATTCCAAAGTGGTTTAAGAATATATTTCTGTCATGGTTTTGGTGCACTGTTTTTATTCTGAGAGCTGTTCTGTTTCTCTGATACCCTGGTTTCTCATACTGATTTGTATGCAGTCTCTGCTTTGGAATAAAGTGAAAAACTCAGTTGCTGGGAAAGGGTAGTTGTGAGTCCTGACCTTTAGCGTGGATGTGACCAGCGAGAGTTTACCTGGCAGGCGTGACTGTAGCAGGATTGCAAAGGGGTCATGAGAAGGTTTTTGCTCTCTTTGGTCAAGTCAAGGGTGACCTGTAGGATTTCTGCTGCTCTGTTGCTCTTTGAGGCGTGTGAGCAGCTGGGCTTTGCAGCAGGGCTGAGGCTGTGCTGGGTGGGCACTGGGAGCACTGGGAGGTTCGGTGTCGTGGCCACCCTGTTCCCCTCTGCTGTGGAGAGGCAGGGGCTGACCCTTGGGTCACAGGTGGTGTGAAGGATGTCACCCCAAAGGGCCGCCCTGCCTTGTGCTCCTGCCTAATTCCCCTGCTTCTCTCTCCTGTATTATCAGGAATTATTGTAGCTTCCATTAAGTGTTGTTGTAAAGTGCTGGAAGACTGATCAGGGTATTTTTTTTCCCTCTTTTCATTTTCTGCTTATTGCGTAAACGTGGTATCTCTAGTTCCACATATGGGAACTAAAACTTGGAGTGGCACAGTAATTTTAACAATATAAGGTCATCTTAATGCACAGTTGCACAGTATCTGTTTTGCCATTTGTTCACTTGCTTTGGAGTAGCAAATTTAAAATTCTAGAGGACAATATTTTGTATTGATTTTACTTATAAAATCAATAATAAAAATAACTTGGCACAAGAGGGAATTCGATTACAATCTTCATGGAAATTGTTGGAAGACATAATATAAAACCTTAAAATGAAGTAATATGTATAAGTAATCAAACAATGTTGACTACATCTTTATGAATGACAAGCTTATGGTATAAAGTACTCTCTTAGTCCTGAAGGTCTATTTTTATTTGTGACTCTCCCAATTCTCGTGGGCATAGCACATAAAAATGATCTATATTGTTTAGAGAAGTGTCAGGAAGGCACAATCTTTCAGAGAAGCCCTAAAATATGCTCTTCATTTCTCTTCTGCTTGTCTGCAGCTTAGTCTTCTTCTCATTATACTCCCCAGCTCTTACTGATTCAGTGGATGCAGTAAAAACTATTATCCTGAGCTAATTGTCAGTGGGTTTTGCTAGAGCTGCTCTGTGGCATTTGGTTCAAGAAAAGGCACTATTAAATAGGCTGAAAAAATTACTATGCATAGAACTCTGGCAGAAATTAAGATCTAGAGATCTAGGCCAGCCTAAGTGCAGTCCAGGATTAGGTAAAGAAGACTATAGCTGGAACAGCTGACTCACTCTGAAGTCATTTTGGGACTCTTTGGCCAATGTAGTAACTTTGGAAAGTTACTACTTTGCAAAATCACCTGCAGAATTTTTGTCCATTTATACATCTTTTTTTCCCCCCTCACCCCTCAATTATTACTCATTACATGTTTACGATAGCTGCTTGCATAGAGAGGAAGACACATTTCTCAGTTCCATATAACAGATGAAGCAAAAAAATCTTGTTACTTTTCAGTGTTCTCCTGTCTCTGAAAGGGTGGAGGATCAATAACATATGTAAGGGTTAGAAGAATTTAAGTACAGAATATAAAATTAGGGTCTTTATGTATCTGTGGAATACGCTCCAAGAATTCTTCTACACCAATAAAATTGCATCTCTCTTATTTATAATTATTTAAATTAAATCAGTTGATACATTATATAAATCAGGAATTTGCATTTGATTGAAGATTATATGATATCCTGAAGTGTACAGCCTAAGATCTTTATGATTTTGCAATCAGGCTTCCTGAGAACTCTTTTATACCAAAAGAGGAATACTGTGTAATTACAACTGAAGAAGTTCATGTAGGTAGCACCAGTTTATTGTTTATCTGGTATATTTCAGGTTTTCCTGAAGTTCAAATCAGTCATGGTGCATGGAGCAAAAATAAAACCCTTTCAAAAAAACCCAAACTGGGATTTGGGTAAGGTGTGAGGGGGGAAGACTTTACCTGTGTTTGATGTGTCTCCCTCTGCCTGCAAGGGCAGCTTCTGAGTGAATCATGCAGTGGGTACAAGAGAAACCCATAAGAATATTTCTGGGCTTATTCCCATTGTGTTGCTACAAAGCAGAGTCCCACCAAGTCCCCTTCTGTAGCTGACAACTTGATTTATCTTTCTTTTAGCTCTAACAAACATACAGGGATGCTGGTGTTTGAAATGTGCTTGTCGTTTACAGCAGGAATTCATTTTTTCTTCCTTCCCTTCCTCATGTAAGTTATTAGACTGATTCAAACTTAAAATGCTTTATGGAGGCTCTCAATTTATTCCTGATTGAAGAAAAATTTATCATGTCCCTTCATGTAGGACTCTCCCCTTTGGGAATCCAGACATTTTGACAGGAAGGGAGAAAAAGTGAAAATATAAAGGAAGAATAATAATGTTGCAGCTTCTATCTCTACATCCAGTTTTCCAGTTTTCCAGTGTTTTGTTGTCTGCAAAGAGCAGGGAAAGGGTGGTGAAACAGGCAAAGAGGGGATGAAAATATGAAGAACATTTAAGTGATTCAGCATTTTACTTTTTTGCAATATCAGGTACTGTATTGCACATCCTACAAATCAAACACAATAATTAGACCCACAGAGATCTTAGCCATGTACAGAATATACAAAGCTGTCAGAATATACAGCAGTCATTCAGGAACACACTGCCAGTGCTTATTCAGCCACAAAACAAGGCAAAATGTAAAAAGAAATCCCAACATTCATAAATTAAAAACCAAGACAAAAGAGCATGAAGTTCTCTCCTGTTGAAACGTCTCACTTAAAATATTGTCCTAACAATTTAAATGTACATTTAATGACAATAAGGGCATTTTTAAAAGGAACCCATAAACAAAATTTAAGTTGGATTTAGTATAATAAATTTTATTTTTCCTTTTCTCTGAATAAAATAAAAACCTTAAATCTTAAGTCTTATCTGAAATATCTACTGTGATGATATCTTGGAATTTTTTTGTGCTCTGCAGATTGAAGTAGTCAAGCTGAGTGTATGGGTGTGAAAACATCTTCATTTGGAAATTGTAACATACTATCACTAAATTAAGTGTTGGTTGAAGATTGTGGTTGTGAAAGGAAGGATGGAATTCCCAAATGTACATGAAAATTAAAGCCTCTAATTATTGCTGAATGGGAAAATAGGGAAGCATTTGTGGTAAATCCATGCCTGCATGATATTTCTCACTTCTTGAAGTTCCTCCCACAGATGATGTTACCTTTGTGTCCTGTTACAGTTGCTCTCTTTTGACTTAATTAGTGTATTTCTTATGTTCTTAATATCTTACCTTTTAATAACAAAACAGAAAAGATATTTTGAGAATTTTGCCCATTGCTTTTATGAAGAAATAAATGGGTAAAACCTACCTCTAATTGATTATAGGGACGTGTGAAAGGAACTGTGGTGCTCCTTCCAACAGAAGGCAGTTCAAGAACAGATAAACATTTCAGTAAATTATTAATTGTTTAGGTTAATTGCTTTCCCATACGTAAATTAGAGAATCTTTAGAGACATCCAGGTTGTGGACAGCAGATGTGATAAGGGTACATATTTTTCTATGCACTTTTACTAAAGAAAAAACGGACAAATATTTTTCACCATTTTCAAGTGTCACAAATGCTTTTCTGTTTTCAAGAGTGAGGAGGTGGTGCTTGTACTCTCTTTTTATGTTCATCCAAATCATACATTTAGAAATAATCTTGTAGTTCTCTTGTGCCTGCCACAAAGTGAGCTGTAATGACAACCAGGGGAGACTTAGTAGTGGTGAAAATTGGCAGAATTAAGCTGGACAGAAGAGGAGAGAGGGGGTTTTAGAGTTGGGAGAGTTTTCAATTTGAGACCTGCAATTTTCATTTTTATTTTTCCTTGATTGAAAAAAAATAAAAACATTGATTTCCTCCTAAGACATTCAAACTCTAAAGCACTCCAGGTAATCCATCTAAAAGGCATGCAGCCAAGCTTTTTGTTTTGTTAAGGATTTTGGGTTTTTTGGGATTTTGTTTTCTGGTAATAGATGCAAGTAGGTATTCAAGGTGTGGAGAGGCCTTAGCAAGGGGGCTGCTGTGAGAAGCAGGGAGCCCTGAGCAGAGTCTGCTCTTGGAATATGTGTCTGAAATGAGAAGATGTTGCAGCTCCTCAGCCTTGTTGTGTTGTACTGAATGAAAATGTGCACTGAAGGAATATTCAGAATGGGCATTTGCTAGCTTTTATGTTTTCTTTGACTATTAAACCAAAACTAGTTGGTGAGGGAGGGCCCCATTCCCTCATGTGAGAATACCACATGATTGAGTTCCTGTTGTCTTGAGCCCTCTGCTTCTTTCTCCCTGGTTCCAGAGAAGTGTGTACTGCAGAGAATAATAAAGAAGTAGTCCTGAAAGGTGTTTGATAAACAACAAAATTAGAAAAGAATACACAATCAAATGTACTGATTTGTTTTTAAACCAGTATAGACTAATTACACCTTTATGTCTGTGGTACTTACACAGATATTTGTTCAACAGAATACCCGTNATTTTTTTTTTCTTTTCTGTTGTGACTAGTATCTCCAGCCCACACACAGCTGCTCTAAAATAGCTCAAAGTCTTCTGGCGCAGAGGCTTCCTAGTCTGGCAGGAGCGTGGCTGCTGTCAGAGGGGATCTCTCTGCAAGCACGGAGCACGCAGAGCACCCCCTCCTCCCATGCTGTTTCCCCACGTGCTGGGCACTCCTGCTCACCTTGGTGGCACTTGCCTGCCTGGTTTCCAAGGGCACAGCCCAACTTCCACACCTGCCTAAGGTCCCTTTAAGCCCTGTGGGGTAGTTCTCTTATGACCCCCGTGGAAAGGGTGTTTGAGCCTGTCACTGTACACAGGCTGCAGAAAAGAGCAGCTTTGTGCATTTATGGCTCAGGGATGGAAGCGTTGTTTCTTTGGAGAGCTCTGACTGCCTGGCTCGGCTGTTTGCGAGATGGGGCGGGCGTTCAGGTTGATGCATTCCTTACACTCCCCTTCAGAGGTGGAGAAACCTTGATCAAATCTGTTCTTCTTGACATCATCTCTCCTGGGAGAGTGACCGCAGTGGGAAAGGATGACAACTGATGCTTTGCCCGAAATTTCCTCACTGTGGTAGGGATTCTTTTCCCCTACTCTCCAGCAAATAGTTTGCAGGGATGTACCTGACAAATGCTGTCCATGGAAAGGACCTCCTTTTTCAAGTAAAATGTTACAACTCCATTTTTACGAGTGCTCTGTGAACATGTTTTTATAACCTGTGACAACACATTGAGAGTGAAACATTTTGACTGCTTATAAGAACTTCTGGTGGACATCCAACAGTGACAGCACAGGTAACTATTTGTCTTTCTTAAGTTCATGTGTTTGGGAGCAATTCTTTGGTTCTCCTGCATCACAGCCATTTTGAGATGTGCAAGTATGATGTTTTTTTAAGAATGAAGAAGTAGGAAGCTGCAGCATAATTCCCTTATATGGATTCTGCCCTTAATGGATCATGTCCAGAATCCTCCTTAATATGACGTTCCAGAAAACCCCTGAGTGCTGTTGCTCCCTTTAAATAATAGCAGCCATGTCAGCACTTACTTAGTGCAGCAGCATTTTCCACATCCATGACCGTACCCATAATTTTGCAACTTGATTCTGAAATCTTTGGGAGGTGAAAGCTTTGTCTCACACGGAGGAAAGATCCTGCCAAGAAGTGCATTGACTGCAAAAAGTGGAGTTCATATGTCTTAGTCAGAAGTAGCTTGGACACCTGCCTCTCTCTTCTCCTGAAGATTCCAGTCCCTGCTCCAGACTGCCATGGCTGTGCAGAGAGCAGCTCTGGCCTGGATCTTGCTGCTCAGAGAGACAGAAAAAAAAGAAGTAGAAAAGTGTCTGTGTTTGACTTCTGCAACTCAAATTTAGCTGGCTTTGACAGAAATTTTTATGTTTTGTGTGGAGGTGATAGGGTTATGTGGACAAGAATTCCTGTTCTGATATCTTGAACTTTTTAGGCATCTTATAAAGATTGCTTTAAGTGTAAATTTTAGAGGAAGATACCTTGGGATAAGAAAAGTTGCTCTGATGAAGACACCATTGATGTGTAGGTTGGAAAAAAGAAAAGTTAAATACATTTATACAATATGTATGAGAAACAGACAAAACTGTTTTGCCCAAAAATAAATTATCTCTGTTTGCCTGCATCCTCGCTTAGTTGAGCTATTTGGAAGCTGATTTTGGAGAAGCATATTTTGTGTTGCGCTCTAAAAAAGAAATGCAGATATATTGATTGGCAAAGGAGACTGTACAATTTGTATATGGTGAGAACTAGCAAACTCTCAGCCTTATAATGCCCATTAATGTCAGTATGTCCACTTATAATGGACACTTCTAATCCCCACTAATGTCAGTATTGCAAGGCAAAGAAACTGGAAGAGGTGAGAGCTTTGCTTCAGCTGGGCTTTGGCCTGTGCCTACTGAAATCCTGATCCTACTCAAGCAAAATTCCATACATTTCAGCAAGGTGATCATTTGACTTTTTGAGCTTTGGATGTGGAGGCTGGTCTGATCAGTGCCTAGGATTTGTGAAGGGGAGAGAAACTCAACACCACCACATCAGGCCCTCTGTGACTGATTTTACCGAGCTGGATGGAGTTCCAGCTGGGATGGTTATCTGGCTGTCATGGTCACACACCACACAGCCCGTTCCTGCTGCCAGCCTTGATCTGACACGTTTGTGTTTGAGAGGGAAGCTGCTGTGGGCTGGCTGCTGCTCAGGGCAGTGGAAGAGCCTTTCGGGTTTCTGATTCTGGCTTTGATAAGATTGGCAAAAAGATTCCTTCAGCACCAACGCAAGGGCGGTTCGAGGATTTGATGACATTAGGCAGGTCGTTGAAGAGACTTCTGTGTTTTTACCCAAGTGGAATTTTTAAATGTATATGCTAACAATAGCATTTTTCTCTGTAGTATTCGCAGATCTCCTTGTTTTGTTTTTGCTTTGCAGTTACATTGTGGGTTTGTTTCGTACTTAACATAACTGGCAGAATTTCAAATGTCATACAGGAGGCGTTAGCAGACAGGCTATTAGCTGGGAAGTTGCAGACTATGAATGCACATACATACATAAATAAACAGGCTGAAAGAAGAAGGATGTCAGTGGAAAAGGATGGGTGCAGCGCATTTTAACTGTTCATATGTGGGTGCAGCTTGCACCTGGTCAAGATTTCAAGTTGGCAAAGCCCTTATTCCTGTCGTCACTATTCCCTGTCATGATCATCAACCCCACAACAGAGCAATGCAGGAAAGATTTTTACCTTTATCTTCTGAACTCGTGGACGCTTACAGCCTGTATATACATTGTATCCATTGATCTGCATAATGTCTGCAGGCGTGTTGGGTGTCTTATAGAATGGAACACATTCCACGTTGCTCAACTCTTGTGTGCAGAGATGGCAATATAGATGGCAATATAGATTGTATGCAGGGCAGGCAATATAGATGACAGGGCTGGGGAGAGTTCATGAACAATGTTATATATTTTACCATATACTATTTTTTGTTATATTTATTTTAACATTTATTATTATTTTTATAATAATTTTACCGGTCTTTTAAAGTTTGTAGCTTGCTTCAAAGCTCTCTAGTGGAGGAAACCAATGTGTGTTGGGAAATGAAGATGACACACAGAGAATCCATTCTGCATTTCACTGGTCACTTGTCTGTATTTCCTTAATGCTGATCTAGGCAAGTTTTCTCTTTTGGCAGCAATAATTGTTATTCATCTAGTATTCCTTTTTAAAATCAGTGCCTGCATAATCTGCTGTGGATAGTGGACTCTGGTTTTCAGGCTAAAATATGATACAAATACCCTTGACTCGAGCAGAGATCGTTATTCTCAGTACCTTATCTAGTTCCACACTGTGATGATGTCTTTGACATCTGGGATCATTTCAGTGCTTGCCTACTTAACTTCTAAGCATTTAAGAAATAATGTGGTTAAGTGCTGGCTCCTGATTCCATTGTCTTCATTGACTGGACTCGGTGGCAATGGATCAAACTTTTGTATGCAACATACAAGAGTGAAATAAAGGCTTTAAAACCATTATTTATACTCAGTTGATGGGAATCATTCTGAGACTAAATGTTCTTGAGGGGAAGCTCGACAGACGGGAGAATTTGAGGAAAGTCAAAGAGGAATATCTACCAAATCTGCTGACTGCTACCATATCAGGTTTGGGTTTGTCTGCAGTGCTCAATCTGCTATGGAAACATTTAGAGACAGCTTGCAGGTTATAAATTACTGTACGACGTGAAAGTAATTAATTTTAAATGGCAGTGGCACTGTTTATAAGCTGTTTTCTCCCAGTTTGATAGCAAATCTTGGAGGGCTGTTGGATTCCTAAATTCCAGCCAACCCACACCATCCATGGTCTGCTGTGAGGGAGCTCTGGCGAGAGCAGAGGCTGTGGGTGTTGCCACGTACAGGATTTGGGAGTCCACATTTCCCATGCACTGGAGACTTGTCTCACATAACAATGAGTTATTGAAGAGCTGGTGTACTAGAATAACACAGGTTGTTGTAGCAGAAAAATTCTATTAAATGTTTTCCATCAGAAGTTTGCTCACAAGGCAGTTGTTGCTTTCATTTCCAGGCTACTGGAATCTTATTACAGAACAAAGAATCTTAAATGAAATCTTAATTTGAAATTCCTTGGCTTATCAAGCAGCAATAAGTTCAGGTCGTCAGAGGTAAAATTCTAGACATATTTTGCCAGAACTGGAAATGAAAAAATGGTGCTCCATGCAATTCCTTTAAGTTAGCTGTGCAACAGAAACAGCATTTACTGCTCAATTTGTACGAACTTTAAACCACAATAAGGTTTTATAATGAAAAGCTTGCATTGGTGTGATACATCAGGTTCCTTGAGGCATCTCTTCTGACTCCCAGAAGCAGGTATTGACAAAATGGAAAAAATAAGTACAATTAATCAAGATGTCTGGGTGCTACTCTTCATTTTAAGTAAAAGTGGTCTTTGGCATAAATAAATTCTGATTATTTACTTCAAAATCAGATTATTTGTAACTGAACACAATCAAAGTATCAAAGCTGATAATGTGTAAATGATTATCAATCTTACCAGGCTGAACATCACATGTGTGTTTGTTAAATATCCATAAGCAGTTCAAATAAGCCTGCCTTGGTGAAGGTTTAGTGCTTTTAAGTGTACTGAATCCTGCTTTGTAACCTGGGCAGGTGAGGGCCTTGCTGCAGGGCTGCTCTGAAGAAAAAGGTACAGATTCATCTGCCCTGTGCCTTGCATATTTCTCCCTTCTGAGAAGGCTGAAAGCTCAGGCTTCCCTTCCTTTAGTGAACTTCTCCAGGCTCTCAGTTCCACAGGATTTGAGGGTTTTCACGAAGGAAGAGTGTTTAGTAGGTTGGCTTTTAAGGATTTTACCTGGATGCGTATCATGTTCTGCATTAGATAGTTTGCAACATTTTAGCTGCAAATGCATCTTTGTAGTAATTAAGGCTGAAAATGAATCTGGCTACCTGGCCTATTCTGTAAATTCCTTAGGGGAGGTTGGTTATCTTTGTCATGTGATGACTTAGTAATTTTGTACAATTTCATCTAAATCCAAAACAGTAAACCTGAGAAATAATTACAGTTCTCATTATTTTGGTAATGGCTTTTTATCATGTGTCAGTCTTCTTTTTTTTTTTTATTCCAGCTTTTATTTACATATTTCTATGACACTAAATTCTGTCATTTCCTTCCTTTCTTCCTTTTTTTTTTCCTCTTGTGTACTGAGCTAAAAACAATGACCATTTTCTGAAATGTTTTATAGTCATTTCACCTATTTTTTTTTCTGCCAACATTAAAAAGCTTAGCAAAGTGTTAAATGTGTCAGTTTCTTTAGACTGGTTTCTTGAAATAATGAAGTTTCTGGGACATGACCATCCAGTTATTCCTCCTGTCCCATCTCCCATCAAAATGTTAATATTTCTTCTATGAAATAGAATTTGGAGTAGTAGAAGTGTCAAGGTTACAAACATTCCTCAAGTTTTCCACTGCTTGTCTTTGCATTTTTACCAAGGGACCCAAATTAACATGTGGTGGATAATCCTGGGGGGTCCCAAACCAAGCCCTTTTCTGTGCTTGACTGACTTGGCATTCCTAATCCACAAGAGTCTGTGGGTTTCATGTTCCCTTTGGCTGTGCTTGGTCATCCTCTCCAGCCCCTCACCTTCCCATGCTGTTTTCAGGATGCACCTCAGTTTCTGTGTGGCATTACCAAGCCTCCATTGCTGGGTGTGATGGGCTCATGAATTCTGTCATCAGCAGTGATGAGAGGCCATTAGACACTTACATGTTTTGCCTTCGCCGTGCTTGGCAATTCAGCCCTTTGTGTTCCTGCCTCTTTCACACAGGGTCTCCTTTCAAGCACTGTCTTGTATTGATTGATCTCAGCTTGCTCACCATCTGCTGCCAAATCAATTTTCCCGTTTCTTTCTTTTACTTTAGCATCTTACCTGTGTTTTGTTCTTGACCAACCTATTTGAATTGTACTCGTGTATTTCTTAGGAGCCCGTCTGTGCTGAAGGCAGATGTTACTTAGTGATGCAGAATTGATTCAACTTAAGGAAGTGGGGTTTATTTAATATTATATTTCTGATATGAATTGCAGCATTGGCAAGGTACAGAACATCATGTTATTCTGCAGTGGGCAGAAGGGGTCAATTTTTAGATCGCTTCCTTAGTTAGCTGAAATTTTACCTGGGTTACGCCTGCCTTGCCTTTGCAGTCCAGAATGAAAAAAATTCAGTCTCCCTGACTGAATAGCTGCTAAGAAAAGTCATGCATTTGACCTAAAACCCTTGACTGTATCCTGTTAAGCCAGGAAACAGATTTTTTTTTTGTTTGTTTTCTAGGATACAGGATGTTGTAACTGGCTGTTTACACTCTCCTAAATACCTGTGGTTTTTTATGCACTTGAATTAGCCCTACAAGTTCATCTTCCTTGGTGCTACTACAGCATTCTGTGCCTGTTCTTGTGTGTGTTAAGCAGCCACTATTGGCAGTGATGTGAATTAGAAGTTAAGTCCTGGAGTAAAGACTGTGATCTCTTCAATCAATGTGAATAGTTCAGGTTATTAACAATGAATGCAACTACAAATTAATAACAAAGTTGCATTAATTTGTAAATTTCTGTTAAGATATGCAATACTTTACAAAGTTCATTGCTAAGTCCCAAGAGCAAGGACCTTTGGGTAAAAGTTTTAGAGGCATTGAAGACCTAAAACAAATTATGTTCTGCTACATTAATAATTATACCTTGGCTATAGGTATAATTTTCTATAATAAAACCATGTACCTTGTTATTCTTGAATGCAGGTTAGAATGTACATGGATGAATTGATTTCTAGAGATAGTCAAACTGAATTAAAGATAAAACTCTGTGAGTTTTAATAGTAATTTTATGCAGGTTCTGTACTCATTATTCTGTATGAGCTTTATGCAGTTAGGCATTTCTACCTGTCTTTTTTCAGTCTTTCTATATGTTTATGTATTTTTAATGTATTTTGGTTTAAATGCTTCAAATAATCTGTTTCATCATCACCTGTTACGGAGAAAGAATATGTGCTTAATTGAATTTAAATTATTTTAAGAGTCTACAACCGATAACCATCGTCTACTAAGACAGAATTTCCAACTTGTAGGAGTTAGTAACTTTGAAGTTGACATTCCTTTTCTCTGGTAATGATTGCAACTGCAGATTCTGCACAAATGGCATATTACATGAAGTGAAAGTTTAATTATAAGGGGAAACTTAATTGAATATTTCTGTTTGATTAATAATAAAGAAGCAGGAACATCACGTTTGATTTTAGACAGGCCAGATAAAGGTTGTTGAAGTACTGCTATCAGTGAATTAAATGTGCAGTGCTAAGTTGGGCCTTCTCTCACTGTTTGTTTCAAGGCTGAGCACGGGCTGTGGCCTCTCTGCTTTGGTTTCTGCTGTGTGTGGCTCTCAGAGTAGTCCAAGGCAGACAAGACACAGGTCACAAGGCTTTGCACAAACTCTCTCTGCTGGGTGTCGATAGATGATCTGCAGCTGAGTGAATGCAGCACCACTGCTTGAAGGAGCAGTACAACAGGCTGAAGTGGTGGAAAGGATGAGTATGGTCCTCTCCTCAGACTGCCTGGAGAATAAATGACCCAGAAGTTTCAAAGTCAGTGGGCCCTGTTCACATCTTATGTAAAACAATTTGAATCCAAAATGGCCACAGAGAGTTCAGTAAAATCACCCCATGAGGAAGCAGCAACAAGAAACAAGCTGATGAAAAATACTGGCTTTTTTTAAAAGTATATCAGAATTTCAGCTTTGAAAATTTATTTAAAATTAAGGACACTTAAAGCATGTCATTTTTATTCTGTTGTGATTATGGATTACTGAAACCTGCACATGCCCTTTTTGCCACCGTGACATCTCCTTGCTGGGCTTTCTAACCAATAAATTTTTAACTTCAGAGAAAGCTTGATCTGCTGCCAGAGACATGTGCTTTTTCTGGGCAGGCTGTTTGTGGCATGGAGTTCCCAGATGGTTATCATACCACTCAGCAAACAGTTGTTCCTGAGCACACCCATTTAGTGAATGTACAGGATTTTTTTTACTGGCACAGATATTTTACCGAATGTTTGGATGCACAGGAACTAAAATACAAAACACTACTGAAAATTCAAATGGGTGTTATCTGTAAAATTATGCCTGGTAGTTACTTATCTGAGCAAGAAGCTCTAAAAAAACTCCTAACAAAACAACTGCAACTGGAAGTTATCAGTGTCAGGCTTTACATGTTGTGTAAGATGTGCATCTCCAAAAAGCGCTGTGTTTTACAACATTATTATGGGATGCTGTTTCAATAACTAAGATATCCTAATAATGAAGAAAATGAAGAAATACTCTGAGTAACCAAACCCGCTTTTAGGTGCTTTGGTTTCCCATAGAATTTTTTGTCAATAAAGTTATCAAACTTGAGGCTAGCACCTCATACAGTTACAGATGTAGATGTGGTGTGATGGGATCATATCTTATACCCAAAACAGTTCTGTGTGATCTTTTTTTTTTTTTTTCTTTTTACTCAAAAAAAAGTACTGTGAGGCACACAAAAATAGTGGGGTTCAATTTCTAACACTAAAAGATATAAGAGGGACAGAAGAAAATGGTTTTGATTTTCAGGGTACTATTGAGCTTCATAGGCAGGTGCTTGTAAATGGACACCAGTTTTCCTACAAATTTAAGAATTTCTGGAAATAATCATATGTAGCTGAGCATTAGCACTGCTTGATATTCTGATAAATGAAACTGCCCTCATGATGATGCTTTTGAATCTACACCATAGGAGGCTTGGACTTACTGGCATATCTGCACTATAGCCCGTGTATCTAACCCATACCTTTTTGCTGTAAAAATTGAAATAGAATCCTTGCAATTCATCTAAAATGTATGCCAGGGCTCCCAGTGCGTAAGAATAGCCTGATGGAGCTGTCTGTGAAGGAGGAGAAGCTTCTGAACTTTTCAGTTGGGGGTTGAATGTATATTATGGCAAATAGATCATTTTAAATTAGTGTTCTGCACATTTAGGATAGAGTGTATTTTTACTCCTGGATAAATTGCCTCTGAACACAATTCAGAAACCTAATCTTAGGCCTAGCAATGAACATTTCAAAAAAGTAAATTAATATCTTCACGGGGAAGAAATATGGTTTATTATAGAATCACCTGCAATTGCCACTATAATTATGGTTTTGTCAGTATTTCTGTGAAAACTATTTATTAGGAGTTTTGGAAAAATATTCTTTCAGAATAAGCTGTAATGGAGTGTGCAGCTTTGCAGGCAATGTCTGAGCCTGAGGTGTGTCCTGCACTTGGTGCTCTGAACAGACACATTTGACTTTCCTCCTGCGAAAGGTCACGCACAAGTTGTTGGGAGATTCCCATGGATGCTGACTTCTCTCTTTATGTAGCCTTTTTAATATCTTAAGCAGGGAATCATCATGCTTAGGATGCCTCTGGCAGAGGTCTGTTCTTGCTGACAGCATCAGTCCCTGGAACGTGGCTCGTGCCCCTTCCTGCAGGGCTGGCAGTGCCAGAGCAGGGGGGGATTGGCCTCTCCGCATGGGCTTGGCAGTCCCTGGTGAATGCTTGGATGTGGTGAGCCTGGAGGTCTTTTTCCACCTAAGTGATTTGGTGAACCTGTAATATCTTTGCTTCCCTTACAGTGAAAGGTGGCAAATCTGCAATTAGCAAACTGTTGCTGTATCCACTGGCACAGCAAAGATATATAATTCACCTTCAGTATTTTCCTCAACTCTGGTGCATATAGATTAAAAGGGTAGTAGTTGATGCTCTAAATTAAAAAAATAAATTTAATTCAGATTTCAAAGTTAGCTGTTAGCCCAAGAGACCTATGTAAGTTGGACAGGAAGTTTTAATATATTAAGAGGATATTTTATCACACTGACTTTCTGCTTCAAAATGGTGACTTTAATTTTTATCTCTTCTTCAACTGGCAATCTGGACTCTGTTTTTTAAAACAGTTCTGAAGAAGTTCTTCTGAAACTAATAGAATGAGAATTGGGATAAAAATGAGGTTGAATAAATGAGATGGAAAGCCAGACCTAGTCAAAGAAAGGTACTGGAAGTGTTGGCCAACTTACAGTTAGTGTGAGAACATTGATGTCGCACAAAATTCTTGTGATGTGAACTAAATTAAAAGCAGGGAAAAAATAATTAGAAATTTAAGAAAAAAACAGTCATCCTCACTTGTTTAATCTGAAATCAAGCAAGCAAATTTTAGTGAGCCAAGAGTGTTTTTCAGGATAAATACAGGTACAGATTCTGGGGTCAGAGGGTTAGGGCAGGGAGGAAGTGCCTCTTATCCCACTTTTGTGGGCTTTGTTTCAGGGAGTGAAGAAAGAAGAATTAAAATCCTTGCACCCCTCTGACAGAAACCATTATGTGTCAGATAGCCCAGTGAAGCAGTTCTTTCATTCCAGAAATGTAAAGTTATAAAGACATTCACAAGAACAATTTGCCTCCTCAGCTGGTAATATCATTTGAGTGTTACCAAAAAGAGTGTTAATGAGTGATTAAAAATGGGCATAATTTAGTTTTTAAAAGTCCTACTCACTCTCTCGCAATTAGCTGGGTGTGTTTATATGTTAGCAGAGCTTAATTACATCAGGAGGAAAGGATTTTAACTCAGAAGAAAGGAAATCCCAGGGATGATTTTTCAAAGCAGATGTGAACATGTATTCTCATTTCAGGGATTACCTAGGCAAGACAGGATTCACTGATGCTGTAACTCTGGCTATGGAATGAGGATGGGTGGGTTCTAGATCGTGACAGTGGCTTGATGGTTTTCTTAAAGGGTTGTTCAAAATCATGCAGAAATTAGGGGTGTGATGTGTCAGTCATGGGGTAATATCTGTCAGTAGCATGAGGTTGGCAAGAGCTCAAGATAGATGATTATAATGATCACTTACAGCCTGAAAAAATGGAAAAATGTAACACTGTTCTCTGTATTCTTGCCTGTCACAGAAACTCTGATTTCTGAGCTCTAGTCTGCAAAAACACCAGAAACTGGATAGTTCTTTCCAGTTCTATTCATTGGCTATGAAGAACTGTGTTTTCCATCCCCTTAGCAGTATGTCTGGAGATCACAAATAATCAGTTTGTACAGCTTATCATTACCTCTAATCCTTAAATTACACTCACACTCGCACTAAAATCATTGCAAGTGGCTTTCATGAATTAGGAGGGCACAGCTCTGTAGAAAAACAGCATTGCAGTCATGGAGGAAGCACCTGGGAGGGAAAATGTGTCCTCTAAATGGCCAGGGTTGCTTCCCCGTTCTGTACACCTTGAGGAGTGTGTTTATTCTCTGGTAATGCCAGCTAAATAAGCAGCATTAGTAGTTAATTAAGAGACTATTAAATATGAATAAGGTTGCCATAACCTGAACTTGTAACAGAAGAAATGGAAGACAGAAAATATTGGTTGAAAATGTAACATGAAAATTTCTGGGGCTAATCCTTCACTTTAATAGCTTGTTTTCTCTTTTGTCATAGATTAAGTAAAGACTGATGCCAGATCTGAATAGTAGCATTTTATACTCATTTTTTAGGAGGGAGTGGTTTTAGTAATCCAGCCCTTATTTAAAGTGGGATGAGACTATATTATGAATTTAGCTTAATTCTACATGCTTCAATCATCTTCAGATTTATTTAAAATCATGAAGCAGTGCCAGAATCCCACACTTGTGTGTCATAGTAACCACAAACCAGTGTAAGAGATATATCAAACAAGCATTTAAAAAGTGGAAGACAGAATTACAAAAACATAGCAATGCTTTTTAAAAACCTTTTAAATATAGGCAAATAATTTTTTAACAGAAAATGAGTGATTTTAAAATTTTTGTTTTCTTTACACATTCTGGGAAATTTTAAGAGTAAAAGTGAATCATCTGTCATGTGTGAAAGCACAATAATTTTGTAGTAGTAGTAAAAAGAGAAAAAAAAGAATGTAACATATGCTACTGCTTTTCCCCATTCCTGCTTCAGGGAAGAGGCAGGCCATGCCTGGCAGTAGATTCTTAGTGAAAGTGTGTAATTCTCTTCTTAGAGGCATTCATTATTACATTTGAGATATTTCATTTCACAGCAAAGGCAAAGAATCATCTTAGGCACGGTTATCATGGTAATGCTTTAAAATGTGGAGTGACATTTGTGGTTTTTGCATTTTCGTTTCATCTCCTGCAGAATGGGGGATATCCTGTATTAGTGCCAGTACCTATGGCAATTCCAAGTCTTCCTCTCTGATTTCCAAGGATAATAGGAATTTGCAGAGATTGTTTTATACAATGGTTGGTTTAGTGAGTGTGGTGTCAGTCAAAGATGAAGCTTCAATTCCAATTTATCTGTGTTTGCTAATGTTTCACTCTCAGAAGATGGAACATTAAATAGACATACGCACATTATCAGTTTTCCTACTTCTCTTTCTTTTTTATAACTTTTTATACTGTTATTGTCAGATGTGCCCAAAATACAATTGAAGCTTTTAAAAGGAAATAAAATCACTGCAGTAAAAGCAGTTTCACCAGTTTGTAGTAGATTGTACCCAGTGAAGGACTGCAGAACACGCGATGAGTATATTGGTACACATACGTAGGGAGCTCTCCTCTCTCCAGACATTGTCCTTTCCCTGAGAAGAGATTGATAAACACAATTCCTTTTTTCCTCCATGGAAAAAGAATGGATGAGTTTCTCACTCCAGCCCAGGCAAAATTGGAATCTCATTTTGTGAGGCTCAGAGCCACAGGCTCGCAGACGTGTGCAGGCTTTTAACAGGGATTGAGGTAACCCAAGGAGCCAGAGCTGCTGCTGGTGCTTTGAGAAGTCTCTTGCTGCTGTGCCACAGGCTGTTCTCCTCCTCTGCTGCAGCAAGAGTTTCCTAGGTTTGTTCTCAGAATTGGCAGAAATGCTTTCCTTCAATAATCAGGAAAAGCAAATTCCGTGCCTTTTGCTGGGAGGCCCCTGTACTGAAAAAAAGGCCAGTGAAAATGCCAATGGTTCAAGGTCTGCCAGTCCTAAGCATGTAAAGCAGTGTTTCAAAAGGTACCAGCAAACTGTAGCCACAGGCAAATATTCTATAAAGCAACTTCTACACCTCTGTAAAATATTTATGTGTGTTTGAAATGAGGTTGTTCCTCATAATGAAGAATAAGTAGCCAACGTACCTTGCTTGGCTCTACTTTGCATTTTAAGTTTGAAGGCTTTTTAAATTTTAAATCAGCTGCAGATTTTTTCTTGTCTCAGTGTAAAAAAAAAAAAAATCAAATATGGGCAAATCCAGACACTTTATCCTGCTATTAGATTATTTTCTCGACTTTCCTTTCAGCTCTTTCTACAGAATTCACACTTCGAGTGGATTTAATTCTGGAGAGTTATCAACTTTATTGCATAACTGTGGGATATGCTTCTCTAAATGTCAGGTATTATCAGAGCACAGCATATTTAGAAGAACTCAGACTGTATAACCCCAAGGTTATATGTATTTAAATCTGACTTCATTACATTTTATACAAGACAGAATATCTCTATCCAAAAAGGTCTGTGAGGGTTTTTTTCTCCCATTACTTGCCACACTTGAAAATCAGTAGGAAAAAACTTTGAAAAGCAGAGCTGTGAGGGTCAGAGCTGCACAAAGCATTGACATATTAAAGTTGCATGTGTTTGATTAACAGTGAGATACAACACTCTGTTATTCATCATGCCAAAAAATACCTCTTCAAGAACAAACTAATTCCTTCTCTGGTAGGGACTGCCGAAGGATTTAGTCGTTCTCAGTGGGCAGGGAGGGAGTGTTTGCTGGAGGAGGGGAGAAAACCTCCCTTGGCCCCAGGGTTGTGCCTTCTGGAACAGCATTTGGAAGGGCAGCAGTGGCTGCTGGGGCATGGCACAGGTAGGTGCGGTGAGTGTTGGTCTGAGGATGCTCAGCAGAGCCAGGAGTTCAGCTGTTGCGGATATCAGATGTATTTTATGTGTGATAGCAGAGCAATTTAACACCTGTTTTAAAACTATGATTTTTTTTTTTTTTCTGTGTGTGAGGAATTTTAATGCTAAAAGGACACCTCTAGCAGTAGTCAGTAATTAAGTATCTGCCAGAGATTCTTTTTTCCCCCAGGGCTGCAATATTGGGTTGCAGTGCCTGTGATCCACTTTACAAACCTGAGTTCTGTTTGTATCTGGCTCTTAAAAATGATTCTGAGAAAGAGATCCTGCGTTCACACAGGATTCCAGCTGAAATTAATAAAAAAATCGACCTCATGGTGCAGTTAACTTCAGTAATGTCCATATGAATCTTGATGCATGGGTGCTTAGCTGAGCCACAGAACCATCAGCATGGTTGCTTTAAGCTGTATGAAGAGTCTGTAGTTGTAGAGCTGATTCTTATTCCCCCTTTTTCTTTTTTTTCAATTTTTTTTTGTTTGTTTTGGTATGGGTTTTTTTGAGCAGTAGCTAGAAATCAGACTGTTGCCTGTTTTCATACATCATCTCCTTTGTTTGTTCTTGCATGGGCCTGCCTGAAAGTCTTGTAGAAAAAGAGAAAAAAGAAAAAGATGCCTTATGCTGAGCTTTGTACAGAAAGAGAAGAATGGGAGCAAGAAGGGAAAATCTGTTGAATACCACAGCCAGGGGTGTAAAAGCTGAGTAGGAATTGCACTGCAGATGGGCTGGGTGATCAGGAGAGCACCTCACTTCCTCTCCTGGCATTGTGGTCATCTCTTCCACAGCACTCACTGAAAGTATGAGAGAGGGAAAACAAGAAGGGAGTTGCTGCTCACTTGGGTTTTCTGTCAGTGTGTAGTTGTGGCACGGCTGGGATGCAGGACCAAGCACCTGGGATGTACCCCTGGGGTGACTGAGTGAAGGTGAAGAGTCCTGAGAAAGTGCTTCAACAAAAAGGAAAATAAAAATGAGGGGAAAGTCAATCTGTTGGAGAGAGGAGGAGCTGCTTATAGCAGTGAAGGTTGAAGTGTTGTCTGTTCTGCCCCAGCGTTCCAAAGCAAGGTTAGCTGTGACCTGGTTAACCTGACAAATGCTTAGATTGAGACAGGGAAAGAAAAGATTAGAACTGCCCTCCTGGCCCTGATAAAAACTGCTGTAAGGAAGTACCTGAGGTAAAGTAATTGTGACTATTTTTAATCTCTGAAGACATGTGGAAGATAGACAAGACCCGTAAAACTGAAAAGGGCAGAGTGGTTTTCCCCCAAAAGAGAGAAAATAGGAGTTTCTTAGGAATTTTGGTGGAGAAATGGAGTAAGATTGATTTTTTTTAAGAGAGGAGTTAAACTGCTTGAAAATACCTAGAACTTAACAAAGAGCAGGTAACTGCCAAGATCCATCTGTAAGGTTCAAATCAGAACAAATCAGTTTAATTTCTCTGCAATTGTACAGAAAGCCTGGTGAGTAGATAAGGAGTGAGTGGCCATGGTGTTGTCACCAGGGAGATGAGGAAACATAGTCTAAATGGGACCACCATAATTAAAAGCAGATTGCAGTTCTGTGCTTGGAGTGGCAAATAAATGATTCACTGTCCAAAAAGATGGATTTATATCTCACAGGGCTCTGGCCAGAGACCAGTAATATTCAGCATTTTCATAATTTAGATAATAGAACAGGGAACACATTTATTTAAATTACCAGATAATATCAACGTGGGTTACCAGAAGCCTCAGGAACAAAATTAGAATTGCAAGCTATATGAAAAAATTGGAGAAGTGATTTGTATACGCAGGTTTCAATTCAACAGATAAAATTGCAAGCTCTTACACTTACTAGGAAAAAACCTAGTGAACAAATACATGATAGGCAGTGTATTATAGGCAGTGGTACTGTATAAAAATATATGGGGATATGGGTCAGGGAACAAACTGAACACAAGAGTAATGTCCTACTCTTTAGGAAAGAGAAAAAAGAAGTATCACACTTTAGTGTTTAAGCACGTGTTTTCTGCAGGACATGCGAAGTCTTGAAAAGATTATTTAGGTCAAGAAAGAACTGGATTTCCTTAGCCTCAGTGAGAAAATGCTGGGGATACAAGTCTTCAAATATGTAGCAGATTCCTGTGTACAGTGAGGTGATGGACATTTTTCTTCTATATAATTTTATGGTGGGAGATTAGGATTAGATAGATTAATTTGTAGCCAAAGAGATTTTGGTTGGAACAAAGAGAAGCATTTTTAAATATTAAAATCATTAAAAGACAAAGTAATTTTTTTAGAAAGTTTGTAGAGTTTCCTCATTTGGATGGTTTTGCAATCTGATTAAACCAATAACTTCTCTGTGCTTTAGTGGCAGCTCATCCTGTCTTGAGGTGAGACTATGGCTGGTTCTCAGATTTTTCTCCCATTTTTCCATCAGGCATTGATATTTTGGATACTAAATCCCACACTGCTTAGTATTGCAGTCCCCTACTCAGTCTGTTTCAGTGCAGGGCATAATCCAATAACAGAGAAAGTCTATTTACGCACATCTTTGAGACTTAACAAATTCCCTTTTCCTATTGATTGCAAAACCTGTTTAGGTTGCATTAAGTATGACCAGAATGCTGATAAACTCTTCTGCATTACCAGGCAGGGTGGAAAAATTCCTGTGTCCTTATTACACTGAGCTCTCTTCTTGCATTAGCATGTTATAGAAATACATATTAAGCCAAATCTGATATGGTGTGGAAGAAAACCACATTATTGATACAATCAGGTAAATAGAGGAGTAAAAAAATTGCCCAAAGACACAATTTAGAAGATCATGAAGTAAGCACTGTTTACCTTCAGATCTAAGTGGAAAATTTAATTTTAAGCTGGTATTCTGTAATGAAAGTTATTAAAGTTTTTGGTGTCTTTCCTACTGGAAAATAACATACATAATTTTTATATTGATAGAATATAGAATTATAACTTGGTGTTAGCTGGCTCTAATTTTTTATTACTCGAAAATATTTAAAATGAAGTTGTGCATGAGAAGTCCACTCAAGAATGTCAAGTTTCAGGCTTTTTTCTTTTTTTTTTTTAAAAACCAGTGTTTTAACAGTTTACACACAGTAATTTAGTAGTCAGTATTAATTGCATGCTCCTTTACTTAGAAGTGGAATAATTTGTCAATGTTAGAAAGTTAAAGTTAACTTGTAACTTAGTGCTAAGACGCTGCACAGAGCAGTCTACTCTCAAACCACTTTATTTCCCACAATGTATTTATGGAATATGATGCCTCTCTTTGCTGTGTGATAAATACCTTTGAGAAGACTGTTAAAGAATTAAATGTGTTATTATCAGCATGGAACAGAACAGATAACCTTGCTGGATACAGTCTTGCTGTACAAAGCATTGCAGTATCTTTATCTCATCTTCGTGTTGCAGAGCTGCAGTCACCAGCTGGATAATTGCTCCAGAAGTTCTGTGAATTTTAGTGTTACATTCTACAGCTAATGGTGGTCTAGTGGAGATTCATTCAGCCAGGAGCTGTACCAGAAATGCAAATGGGGCTTTAAAAGGGCCTGCTTGGGAATAATGGAGAATGCCAGTTCTCCTGGATAGAAGCAGTGATAGGACCCTGGTTTGAGTCCAGTTAGATGAGCTCCACCAGAGCCGTGCATGTGTGAAGAGAGCAGTCTTCTGTGGGAAGCTCCATCAGTTAATAATGGGAATGGATGATGAGAGAGTTAAAATTTCTTCGACCAAAGCACATCATTAGCTGCCTGATTAACTTTACTTCTGAAGTACTGATAGAGAAGTGTCTGCTAAGAGAAAGAGCTCAGTAGCATTTAGTTACACATGCCTTAGCTGTCAGGTACTGCTGACCTAATTGGAACAAAAAATATATATATATATGTGAGAAAAAAGAAGTGATATCTAATAAGTTCTTAATAGACCCTTATAAATTCCTAACCCACTAAATGAATATGCAATTTAATCATGTAACTTACACCCACCTATAAACCATTAGCAGGCTACAGAGGTCTGGCTGTGTCCTGCGTTACCTTGGTACTGCTGTGCTTGTGGGGTGCATTGCTCTTACTGATGATCATTCCTAATACTGAAACAGAGATGAGAATGATCAGGTTTATAACAAGTACTAACTGTTGGGGTCACATTTAATGTCATTCCCATGTAATCCATATATGTCTGTGTTCATTTAATATTAGCTGGAATGGGAATGGTGCATAGTTAAGGTCACTCCACAGACTCTCATGAAACATTTATTGGTTTAATGGAAACCTGCAGTCTACCTGTGAAAGAGATGCTTGAAATGGCTCTTTGTGTTTGGGAGGATACCTGTGCTCTGTACCACTGAGCACCACGAAATTTTGTTACTGAATTCAATTAGAGAAGATCCAGACTTTGAGAGAGTGTTGAACCTGTTACCTACCCAGTGTTGGGCGCAGAACCAAATGTAGATTGCACCTGCACCCTGTGAGAGGGTGGATTTACTGTAAATCCTATCCCTCCTCAACATCTACAAAGCTTTGCTGCTTGCATAATCTAACACAAGGTTCTTATCCTTGAAAGAATCCTGGATCAACATACATGATTCTGTGTAATTTTTTTTTTTTTTTAATCTCAGGCTTCCTTATTGAATTTATAGTTCTTACAAGTAAAATTTAATTAAAGGGTGTTGAGTAAGAGTTATTCAAACTACAGCACCATACAGAAATTCTGTAATGATTTTGCTAAATTGGTGATACATTTCTGTAAGGGAAGATGAGCTTTCAGGGAACCTGATGGTCATTATACAGATCAAAGGGCTGTTCTCCCACTTGAAAATGTGACCTACTGTGCATCTCTTATGACAAATAAACCACATTAAAAAAACCAAAAAAACCCAAAACAAAACCAATGACAAAAATATTTTAAAAGAGGATTTAGATGTTCAAAATGGACATAGTGCACTAGTGAACAGAGGTTAGAAAACATTTCAGCATCTGAGAATCTGGCCAGTGGATTATAATCAAATAGCCACTGCTTAGTTAAAAATCTAAGCGGCTCAATTTGATTCAAGTCATTATTATTTTTAAAAGGATACAAATGTGAATTTTACTAGGTAGTTCCTCGTATTAAAGGTGCTTAAACAATTTTATAACCCCCACTACTTGAATTTAAAAAAATAATTGATCTGTTTTTACTCATTCTGTATGTAATCATTTTAGGTTTAATCATTTAATTCTGCATGCTGAATTACAAAGAAGATGAATTAAATATCAAATAAGTGGTTATATTATGGAATTTGCTTCACTTGAGTATGTGAGAGGAATATAAGCACTTTATATCAGGTATTTGATGTAAAATCTCTTGAATTTCGTTGTTTTGATTGGAGTGGCTTTAGTGCATGTAGAAAGGGTAATGATAACAATTTCTGTGGTCTTGTGTGTCACATTTATGGAGGTATTTGAATGCCTAAAGATGCAGCACCAGAGATGGTCTTTAAGAATCATGCTGGAGGTGTGCATCTCATTGACTTATCGGTATCTCATTGACTTCATCTGACACCTAAATTCATCCATCTTTAGAAAGTTTAGGATTCTATTCCCCACATACGTTTTATGCAGAGAAAGCACTAAAATTATGTCAAATATGGCCACAAGACAACCTTGATGTTATTGCTGTCCCTGCAAGAGAACTACAGCCTAGAATAAACTGCTGAAGTTATCACCTACACCCATGGGCTGTTGAATACTTAGTTCATCTCCAGGGACGAAGAACTCTTTAGGGATGCAAATAACTGAACATCTCCAGTTTGTGCTTTGCATGTGTGCATATATAGATGTATGTATGTATGTGTGTGTGTATATATATGACGTACTGTGAGCATATATGTCAAATTAATAGCAGTGCATATTTAAATTGACTACTTAGTTGTTTCTGGATACAAATCACGCATTAATGAGCTAAACAAAGTTTACAGAGGTCAATAAAAAGATTTTCATCATAGATGTATTTTCCTAGCCACCTCATTTCATGGACATCCACATCAAAGGTGGGAATGGTCAACAGGATTAGGCAGTAATCTGATTTTATCAATACCTAGATTATTTCTTCTGTCAGGAGTCTTTTCCTTTCATGAAGTTCATAGGCAGAGCTTTTTTAAAAAAAATAGTTTTATTCACTGAGGCAGAGTCTTGGAAAAGAAAAATGTCCTTCTGAAGATCACATTCATGATCATGTTCAACTCAGGAGATGCAATGATAAATACATTTGAAATTAAGCCTGCTGACGAGAATAACTTTGCGAAATGAATGTTCTGTGTAATAAATCATAGAAAGTTCTGGTTTCTTTATCTAACAATTGTTTTGTGTTTCCCTGAAATCACTAGTTTTCTCACAGGCATTTTGGGATCACAACAGAAGCTGAGAAAATGGGCAAGTGCTCTCTCAGGAAGTTTTGAAAATTGACTTGTAGCCCACACAGTGGTGTTAAAAGAACAAATCCAGCTGAGTCCTTAACTTGATGTAGTGAAGGTGGAACAATTTTGCCATTCTTTAATAAGAACTAGTATCTGATGCAATTCAACAAGTGGTCTGATACGTTCCATGTACAATCAGAGCACAAAATAGTTCTCCAGGAAATATTCAACATCAAGAACAAAAGTAGTAGTTAATTATTTTTAAAATAGAACAAACGTTTTGTAAGAACATTCTACAAAGGAGAAGGATGAACGTAGATTTAAAAAAAAATGAAAAGCAGAGAACCCCTCCAACCCCCTCCACTCTACGAGTCACTTCCCCTACAAAACAGAGAAAGAAGGCAGTGAAGTATCAAGCTAGCTCCTTCATCACTGGAATCTGGAATTGCTGCTTCTCATTAAAGCAGGAACAAGTACCTTCATGGGAAGCCTGTGCCTTTCTATTAACATAAAGTCACTTAGCCTGAAGGAAAAGGGTCAGCCTGACCCAGGTCATTGCTTCAAAAATACTAAGGCAGAGTTTTTGTTCACTTGAAACACCAGTGTACAGTATAATTGAACCTACCATGCAAGTGGATATCAGTGGGGATGGTTGGCACTGTTTGACTTTTAAGAAGTAATACATTAATCCCATGGCTGAATTTTTTTTCCCAGAGCAAATGTCCAAAGACAAAAACGAAAACAGCTGTGTGTTTTTCAACTATTTTAAGGTCCTGTCTCACAATCCTTTTCTCATAGCCCACTGCATGGCAGGGGTATCTCTCATCTGCATTATGCATGAAGAAACCATCCCATATTTCTCACAGAAGAGGCATTGGCCCCATTCCTGGCTCCTTGATCAGCAAAAAGTTGCCTGACTGCCTCTTCTCTGACTAGGCCAACAGGACAGTCGGGAAAGCAGAGAAATCTGCTGGCGTTGGCATCTCTCATCAGTGCTGAAAGGAGCGTTGGATAAGTGAGTTTCTGTAAATGAGAGTTAGCAGTTACTTTGGTACAGATAGAATGAAAGAAAGATCTTTTAAAATACATACATAGAGTTGAAATACCTTGAAGTGGGTGGCAAAGACTAGACCTTTGTGTAACCGTCCCAGAGAAATGTTTTAAGCTGTCTTTGTTGCACATCACTCTTTAAACCAAGCTTCCATCTCAGGCTATGAGGAACACTGGTAGTGTGACAGACCTAACAGATCAAATGGTTGAGTCCACTTTTTAGAGAAATATTAAGATGTGCCCCTTTATTATCCAATTTTTGCACTCTTTTTAAGTAAGGACAAGTCTTTTTGGGTATTTGAGCATGAAAGGTTTAGCCTGGGGTCTTAGGCAATAAATTAATGTTCCAGTGTAGGCAGTCAACCACCTGCACAAATTTAGCCTTTATAATTCTATTTATTGTCTGCAAATATAGCACCAGATTAGATGTTTCCTGGAGAGACAAGTTTGGCGTGAGGTATTCATCACTTTGTAACAGCTTCTTTGAGATCACCGTGAAGTGCTCCCTTGTACTAAATGAATAGCTCTCTTATCATGACCTTTTAATCACTTCATCATGAAGAGGTCTTTTACTTGCTACAGGAGTCTACTTCATGATACCCCCATCAAAGGGACTGTAATATCATAAAACGGCCACAACAGAGACCGGCACAGAAATATGGCACAATACAAGAAAATTAGTGAAGGTAGACCTAGTTGGCTGCAAGCAGCATCATGGCTTGCTAATGGGAAGTGCTGGAGGGGATAACTGGCTGTGAGCTCAATTGTTGGGAACTGCACCTGGAGGTGATACCTTGCTCAGTTTTGTAACAAGGCAGTGGAACAGAAGGGGAACAGTGTAAGCCTGTTAGCAGGGCCAGCAGCACCAAAGAAATCATGGAGATGTGAGAGATGAATAGGGCATGACCAAAAAGGAAGTTTAAAGATGAAATTTAGCTGTAGTGATACTTGCTGAACTTACTCCTATGGAAAAGATTTTCTTTTCATGCTGTATTTAAAACATGAACATCCTGGATTTCACACTGCAGTGCAGAACTGAAGTAAGAAGGGGAGAAATCTAAATTGCGGTGTTCAAATTGTTTGAAGAGTTTAAACAGGGTTCCCAGAGAAAGTCTTGGAGGGATGGAATCATGGCTGTCTTGGTTGCCTGGAATCATAAAGGCTTGATTGCAGTACCAGAACATTTTAAATACATGGATTTCAAAAGCAGTTGTGAAAGCTGTTCATAGCTCAACCTACAGGCAGATAAATACTCAAAGAGAAACAGTCATTTTATCATGAAAACTCTATAAAAGGCTAAATAAGGAATTTAATGCTATTTAAAAACCCTCTCCGAGGGATTCCCTGGACTCTCCAACACCCAGAGTTACTATTAAAGGTGTCTTGATGTCACTGTGGGAGACTAGCAGAGAAGAGGACTTATCACGAGAAACGCCCACTGCATTCCTGCTTTTCCATGTGTCGTTTCCACGCTAAGCAATTAATGATGATGGTAACCGAGGCAGTGAAAGGCAGGTAGTTCATGTCCTCAGGTACTGAACTGTCAGATTCCTTAAAAAAACGTTTTTCATTCATGTCTTCGATCATCCACAAGAGAAAGGCTCTAGGTGCCAGTCTATTCTGCCTGGATTCATTCATCAGTTCCCTGAGCCTGTGTGTTCCAGCCACCATGCCCACACACTGCAGGGCTGCTTACTGCTTTCCCTCCCAGCTGCCTGTTCTCTTTTGATCTGATCCTCTTCATTTCCAGCCCTTTAAGTGTCTCAGCTTTGTTTTGTTCTGGATTTGTTCTTTCTTTTTATTATGTCTCTTTTTTTCCCATCCTGATATTTTTAGCCCTGTCTTTTTGTCTTCCTTCTTTCATCTTGCACCCTTGCTGGTTTAGCCATCTGCTTCCCTCAGCCCAGTTTTCTTTTCCGTTTTCCCTTTGCATTTCTTCAGACCCACAGGCCATTTATCTCATTGCTTCTCCTTTCTCCAGCTCCACGGGGTCTTTTCATCTCCTCATGCAATTTGTAAGCAAACAGCAGACGAGCATCCGGTATCTACTTCCTAACTGCTGCCTGAGTGAGTCAGATTGTCTGGAGAAGAAAAAGAGATGTTGAGACTACAGTCTTTACTTCAAAATGGACTCATCGCATGCTTTGATTTCCTTCTGTATCCTCATCATTTCAGGGCACCTTCAGTTCTGTTTAGTTTTGTGCTCAGAACCTGGACATTACATTTATATGGAATGTTGATTTAGAAAATATTTTCTCAATAGTTTTTTTTAACTTTTTTTTTTTTTGCATCATATTTCACATGAATCAGTTTATGCATATTTTTGTAAATATCACAACATGTAGAACTGTGTCTCTTCAAAACAAGGTGGTGTTTTTTCTGCATTTGGCAATTTTCTCTTTAGCAATGTTTGAGTAAATACAGTATGTGACTCACCGTGGAAAAACTGAAAATAAAACCAAGTGTTAATTCTTTCTTCCACGGTGTCTCAAAGAGCAGTTAAACCATCTCAGAACATTCTGAGAAGACTTGATGCAATTTTGCCTTTAAGAACCAGTGTTTTAAAATGTATTTGTTTTCAGTTAACAATTTTCAGGATATGTGGAGGCACTCAATCCAAATTCCTTGTAGAGGATGCCTTTTGTATGGGATATGAGTAATTCATAGGACCCGCTAAAGAGATCAGACTGCCTAAAGTATGCAGCCTATTAAAGTACTTAAGTGCATATTTTTAAAGACAGACTTGGATTCTCAGCTGCATTGACCAGAGGCAAGCACCCTCACCAGTCTTGTATTTCCATGAGATAAAGTTCTGGTTGTGCTGTCAGAATTTATATCTTTTGTTTCCCCTTACACTTTTCCAGGTCAATATACAAATGCACACTGTGAAGCTGCCTGCAAATCAGTTCAGGAGAACAGAAGTTTATATAAATCCCCAAATACTCATAAAGTCCAAATTTTGATCACACTGAATATGTGAGCATATGCTTGAAAAGGATGTGCACGTACTTGTGGATCAGTACAAAAAAAATGCACAAATGATGCTTGAGGCTTGAGAATGACCAGTTTCACTGTCATGTAACAGTGATTTCAGGGAAGTCATTCCTGTTTTTTAATGCTGCAGGTGAATAAGCCAGGAAAAAAACCATAAGAATTTTTGTCATAAGTCGCCTCACACAAGACTCAAGAAACATATTTTATGTGATAGTGTAACTAATAGAATTTCAAATGGCAGTGATATGTGAGGCTTTCAGAAGTGGCAGTGCAGAACATTCTTTCTTGAATAATTCACTCATCTGAAGTTATTATATATTCATAACCGATTGAGTTGCATATCCAAATGATGGTCTATCAGCTGTTGATGTAGGAGGAGAAAAAGAAGTTTCTGCATTTACTCTGAACTGTTGTTTTTACCACATTACTCTTGGTTATACAAACTGAGTTTAATTGATTGTGATTTAATTTACATTCTGCAGTGGATGTATTTTTCTTGAGATAATTAATCTTATTGAAAAATTATATGTGAACAGTTGAGGCTCTAACAGATTTTCTAGAGGTGCTTTTTTGTTTAGGCTTCCTTGACAGCCTTTTTTCTTACAGATAAATTACGTGTCTCGAAATGTCTCGCCTTTATATTTATTTTGGTTTGGCAGCATAGAGTTGTTATGGCTGGCAATATTTCATACCCCAAAGTATTAATGCTAACCATAAATTACTCCCAATGATATGCAGTGGTTCTTATCAATCATGAGAAATAATCAATGCTGATTGAAACAAATAAATATGATGCTTTTCAAAGTTATAACCTTGTCATATAACTTCAGTGCTCAAATGCATCAAGCTCTATCTTAAATTAACTCTGCAATTATATACAGAGTTTTCAGAAACAAGATATTTCACGAAAAGGGCTGAAATTGTGCAAGACTATATAGAGATTTAGACATCAATAATGGCAAAATTTACCTCTATTTTTTTTTTGCTTCCAGAATTGGGTAGAAATAATAGGATTTACAGATGGGTAGCAATTCATCATCTCAGTATTACAGACTCTTCAGTTGATTGTTTCAAAGAGTTTACTCTGAAACCAGTTGAAGAAAACAAATCATACTACTTAAAATGAGAAATCCCATAAACTTTGTTTCAGATGCAGTAGGTCAGACAAAGCAATCATGTCAGTTCTTTCTGGCTGCATGAACCACGAGTTAATGTATCGTTAGCTGCAGTTTAAAATTAAGGTAAACTGAAAAGGTTTACTGGGTTGTATGGAAAATTCACCATTTGTGGAGTTAAATTCTGTGCTTCTCCCTACCCCCAGATATAATCAATATGAAATCAGTCATTAACTCATGTGTCTTAACTTATCGACTCTAACACCAGGAAAATCCCAGTTAAATACTACAGCTCCAAGAGCAAAAGGTGCCACTTCACTGATTCATGATGTGAAGCATTTCTGGTGTGTATCCCAAAGCGAGCTGAGCTTTGGTATCAGTGCATAGTCTGAGGTCTCACTGTGTTTGTTGCCATGGCATGAAATCAGCAAAATTACAGGCTTTAATCAAGATTGTTCTCATGAATATGCAGAGACCATCACTTATTGGTGTAGTGTGTGGTTTTTCAAACTCTTCACTAATAGCACAAGTGTTATCCAGTGGTTTCATGTCCCTCTGTGCCTCAGAATTCAGTGCTGCAGAGCTCTCTCTTCACTTTTTACGCACCCAAGGAACCAATTACATGAAACCCAGCTATGGCCATGCCATATTTAGCTGTTAAGTCCCATTTAGCAGCAGTTCCTATGCTGCAGAACACATGGAGTCAGACTGGAAAGGCAGAGAGGGAACATTTGAGGTGAATGATAATGGAGTTTTAGAGAGAGTTGGATTTCACCATAAAGTTACTGATACCATTAACTTTATTAATTTATTTAGCACATAAATTGCAAAATGGATGGAAGTTTCATCCAGCAGCTGTGCTTTGCCTTTGGCAGAAGTCATGCTGCTCCTAATTTAATCTTATTAACTCCCTCACAGGTTTTACTAACGGGGTGCTGAACATCTTGCACTACAAAGATAGGAAAGGAATATATCTTTTTTATTGTTTTGTTATCAGCACATTAGATACTGATTCCATTCTCTTTGCATTGCAGTCCCAGCAAGGTCACGTGTCTTAACGCTCATAAAAAGGAAATGTGGAATAGGAGTTGGTTGTGTGAATGTTAATCTGGGTTTTTGGAGAACAAGAAGTTGCTGCTTGGAATCCTGATGGCATAAAGCAGAGGCTGGCCCCCTCCTACTGTAACTCATTTGCTTTCAGCAGACTTCCCACAAAGGAGGAAGTTCAGCCACAAATAATCTGGTGTTCTCCAAACGTGTAGCAGAATAAGGAGTTTGTACGTGACATTAAAAACCTGCTCAAAGCCTTTTCTCATTTTCATTGCTGGAAATCTGAATTAAACCAGTATTCTCTGAGCAAAATTGACAGTAAAATATCACTAACTAGAGGAGAAATAATTTCAATAATTATTTGCATAATTTATATAACTAATATACATTGACTTTGTGTAATTTAGTATAATTTGTATAGGCTGTGTTTTTTTGTGTGGGGAGTGAACTTGAATATATGTTAACTTACTAAAAATATATAATGCAGTAAAAATATATAAACAGTTGTTTTTTTCTGGCCACAAGCACACTGTATTTATATCAGTAATCCCTTCAAAAGTTCTCCATAACCGTCCTGTGCTTCATTATGTCCCCTCATATTCTCTCCACTCTGCATCTGGTCCTTCCTTATTATTTGTGGCTCATGGCATGTTCTGGAGATTCCCTTTTTTTTCCAAGGTACTTTTATCCTAAAGGCAAAATAGGAGGCAATGTATGTTTGCATTTCTTTTTCTAAATTGTATTTTTGAGCCGTTAGCAAAGGTTTCTTAAAAATTTGGATTTTTGAATGAGATTCTGTGTGTCATTGTGTGTGGGTATTTCATTGCATGAATGGCAGGTGAATGACTGGTTCCTTTTTGCTCGGCCTTCCAATCACTTTACTGTGGCAAAGGCTTTTGGTTCAGTTTTCAGCATTAGTAGATTTTTCAGTAATTCTTCAAATGCTTAATTCAACTGTGGAAAAGAGGATAAAGGCAGAATCCTACTCGTGTGCTGTTTTTCACACTGTGCATGACAGCCAGTAGCTCCTGTGGCTGGCACCCACCGAGACAGTTTGGAAATGTGCCAGACCATTTTACTAATGTATTATGAAAGATCTTCAAAAGTGAGAAGGGCCATGGATGAATGGAGAAATGAGTGTCCTTGGCAGGATATATTCCTGTTTACTTCCCTGCTTCACTGTGTCCTGTCCTCTGGTTCACATGTATTTTGCGATGTGTACTGTAATTCAGCTTATTAATTAGGAAGGATCACTTTTAGTTTTAGGTAGTCCTTTTTTTTCAGCTGGGCTTAGGAATGTTCATTTCTCCCTAACATTGTTGTTATAGATGTGGTGGCCTGAAGAGATAACTGAGACAAGATTTGTGGGAAGAGGTAATATCTTTTATTAGGCCAACTGATGTAGCTGGAACAAATAGAAAAGCTTTCAGGCACAGAAAACCTTTTCCAGGTCGGATTCTCTCACAGCTTTGAACTGCCTAATAATTGACTTGTGCCTGTGAAGCAATAAAAGCAGGTTTTTGATCTTTCTCTTTTTATGAGTAATGCTGTTTGGGAGGCATCCATATATTGCAGGAGTTAAAACTTTACACAGCTATGGTTGATTGTTCTGCTTTCAGTTCTGATTAAATTCCTTAACTCATAGAGTAAGAATATAATCATTTTTCATTCAGACTAGGAGTCTCTTAAAATACTAGATTTTGTTTTTCATGGGATCAGAAGTGTAAATTAACCCATAAAAGATCTGATACCTCACTGATGAATTAGAGAGGTCTGCGTGGTTTTGAACCTTATCTAAGAAACCGCCTCTCTTTCCCAGTCAGGGTGTGTGTTTGGAGATAAGTGGGATGGGAATGATGGCAAACACTGCAATTTCAGTTATTTAATGAGTCTCTGCTGCTTTTTTTTTTAACTAATGGGAAGGGCTTGGCTTTCAGATAGCATCTTTGTTATTTGCTATGTGCAATACAAATAGATGGGTATCTGTGTTGTGTGCAAGACATGGACCTCATTTGGCTGTTAAACTTTGGAATAACTGAAAGTGTTACTGCGGGTCCTGAAATTTTCAGTGTGTTTCATATACTCTCACTTTTTACTGTTCTTTCTCAGACTGAGTGCTTTTATGCCCTGCGAGATGTCTTATTGGAACCTGAAAGGGGAATCTACAGAGTGCAGCAGCACTGAGAACTGCAGAGATGAGTTCAGATTACAGGTCTCTGGGTAAAAACAAAAATACGGGACGGTCACTCCACTACCTTGCAAAATGCCGTGCTAGCAAGGAGGCATCGTTATTGCTCGAAATAAATAACACATGAAAGAATGTAATTGGTTTATAATACAGGAAATGGATAAAGGATGCATCAAGGTGTTTGGCATGCTCAAGCATTTTGAGATTATAGCGCTGTGAGGTTCTAATGTCATCAACTCTCCTCCATTTCGCTGGAGCTGAGAGCTCTCATCACACTGTAAAAATACTTCTGCTGAGGTTTTCTTGGCAGCTTTTTAGCAAAAACACTGTTCTGCTGAGAAACGTTTTCCAAATTACCCAAGGACAGTGAACTGGATATTTTCTGGAATCTATTGCAGAATTAGTGGAGTGTGTTTTGGCTGAGTGTATAAGGCACTATTTTCCTGCATCTTGTTGGGCTATGCATTGAGTTCCAGGGCATTATTTCATTTTTAGAAACTGTAGAAAGAAAAAATAATTCCTTGAAAGGTAGAGAATAAAGGACACGTGAAAATCCAGAACTCAGTTGTTGAAAGAATCACACCTTCATCTGAATGTGTCATCTAAAAGTTCAGATCATGATTGATAAGTGTGTTTTTTATTGTTGGCTGTTAGCTGAGTAATAGATTGTTATTTCAATACATTTTGACTGGAGCAATTTGTCTTGAAATACTTCTGTCACCTTTTTCTTTTAGGTCCTTTGTAATGGAGTTCTGTAATTTAATTTTTTTCATACACAAATGCAGCTAACTTTTTCAGTGTTGAGCAGCACCAGATGAAAGCTTGTCATCACTTTCTAAACTGATAAAAGAATGAATTCAGAAGAAATATTTAACATGCGGTGGTTGTTACTGACTCCATTCTGTGGCAAAAGAAAAATTAAATAAATTGTACTGAGGGGGAGGTGTACTGTCTGTCTGATCTAAAAAGCCATTTTCACAGTTCTTAACATTGCAGGGAACATTTTCCATCTTATCATAATAGAAGCAGGCAAGTTATTTACTTGCCAGAAAGGCCTGAACCCTAGCAATCATACATGCCACTTGTGAAATTAAGGCTCCTCACAGTGCCCAACCTTAGCTTGTATAATTATTTTAATAAATTATACCAGGCCATTTTCCTCTTTTTGTTTTCCTCAAATGATATAAAAGTGCAGAAATTGCTGTAATGCGTTTAGTATTTTAAAAGGCTTTGCTTTCCTACATTGCTTCACTTCTTAGAGATGTTTTGTGTGTCCATATTCATTAATTGATGCTCTCTGTGCTTAGTAGGATTATTTTTCACTACAACCTTTCTCCCTTTTCCTCAGTTTCCTCTTTTTTCAGTCAGTTGGAGCAATTCAATGTACATGTTTAAATATGAGTCTTCATTCAGTCTTTTGATAGCACCTCGGTTAGAAGGCATGGAGTACAAGAAATGTTTGAAAACGTTTTGGAATAGGAATGATAGTGCTTTGGATTTGAATGCTGCACACAGTAGCCAGCCTTCTTATCTTTTTATTTGCATATATTGCCAGGGTTTTTTTCTGCTTAGTGCACATCCTACAAAACAGGAGTTGCAGGGCATAATTCCCCAATGTCCTCTTCCACAGAGGACACAACTGGTGGCCGTCTGGGAGGTTTGATCCTGGTCTTTTGAGGGTTGCTGGTACTCCTTGCTGTGGTGCCAGATGTTGTATGATGATGTTAGGGAAGAGGTGTGTCCCAGCCACTGACACGGCTCTGTGCAAGAGGAAGCCAAACAGGTTAAGTCTTTGCACAAAACTACAAGATCTTCCTAAGCACTTACTCTAAGAGCTGGACCTGAAAAAGAAAGATTTTCTACATTCTGTTGTATTGATTTCATTTCAATAGTGGTTGTGTTTCAGTGTGTGGCTCTTGCAAGCAAGATGAATTGGGAAACTTCATACTTGTAATATATACATGGTGTTCCTGTTAAGAACAAAAACTAACATGAGTAAACCAAGAAAAATGTCAGCATCCTGTCTGAAAGTGACTTCACTGTAGCGTTGGTCTCCACTGGAAGGGGAGCTCCTTCAACTTCGAACACAGATATTAATGTTTCTGCATAAATGTTTAGACAGAAATGTTACACAAGGCAGGAGGAGCATTTCCACATGACATATGAAGTGTTGTTCTTGTTCTTACAGCATATTTTCTGTCTGAGCTGTCAGAATGACTTATTAGTTTAGCATTTCTTGTTGAAATATATTCTGTCTAATAATTTACTTTTTAAATATTTCTGTTCTAAATATTTATCAGCCCTCCACACATCATCTTTGATACAATTTTCCCTTTTCCTGCAAGGGCAAGAGACCCATTTCTCTTCTTTGTAAGTGGCCTTTAAAAGCTACTGGCAAGTGCCTCTCTGGGTAACCTCTGGCAGTGCACATCCTGTGCAGAAACTACCATCATTAACCATTTCTCTCTGTTTCAGTCACACTTCTCAGAAGAGGCTGGTACCTTACATGACCAAACAGTTTATCTTAAGCTGTAATATAAAGTATAAAATATAAAATATAAAAAAGTTTGGGGCATGCTTATTAATATATGTGTGATTCTTACTGAAGCAACAGTTTTGATGTTAAACACAATAGACTTGGGAAATGGAAGTTATTTTTGTCTCAAAGGGAAATTTTATAGAAGGGGTATTCAGCTGTTGCACAAAGTAGAGTTACTAATCTTAGAGACTTCTGTGGGATTCTTGCTGCATCAGCCAGAAAGGATTTAGGGCATCCTAAATTCTTGGCATTTTTTAATAATAACAAGGGAGTCAGTGGAAGGATGTTTCAGATGGCTCTGTTATTGAATGGCCTCCAGACAAAATATCAACCTCTGAAACCCTCTCATGTGCCATAGTGACAAATTCCAGTGGCTGTGTCCATGTAGGATCCCCCTTTGCCTGTTCTCTTTAAAGGAGATTCTGAAAGGTTCCCAGTGCAGAAAATACAACCTAAAGAGGTCCCAACACGTGTATCCATATCAAGGTTTTGGCTTTACAGCTGTGTCTGTCCCCATCTAACTGGGATTAGCCTGTCCAGAAATAAACCCTTCACATGCCAAGCAGAGATTCTGTAACTGTAGACATGAAGCTGCAGTAAGTCTAGTGGATGTCATCCAATGTTTCTATCTAACAGAAGTTTACATTAAAAATAAGGGTTTTTCTTAGTTCAGTTATAATTAGTTGCAGATATATTTTATATTCCCAGACCATGAATTAATTTCAAGTTATATTAAAACTAACTAATACTCTGGAATTATGTTATTTGCATGATCAAAGACATGTAAAGCCATGAGTTAGGGTAAAACCAGTCACTCATGCCTGGAAGAGAGCAGAATGTCTGTTATTCACTATCTGTGTATAGACTAACATTTGACTTTAAAGAAAATGTGTAATAGTTTGCTTTGGTTTGAGCCCTTTGGTGTGGTGGTCCATCACATTACACACTGTAATTGCTTTTCTGTCCCATTTGGAGAATCCTACAGGTTTTGAATCCAGAAGTCACTGCTAACTTGTTGTTGAATGAGAAAGGTTTACTGAAAAATAGTTCTTTGTTTTACCCAAAATGACAAAAAACCTTTGACAAACTTTTCCTGAAAAACAAAATCAGCCAAAATCAGACCAAAACATATTTAATGAAAGCCACAGCAAAGACAGCCCCACTAAGTACAGTTTTTCTGTTCTGTGAGCCATACCCGGGAGGTCCTTCAGGCTGTCCATAGCAGGTGGTGAGAAAAATACCTTATGACCCTGTTGTATTGGTCTGCATTTCAAGTAGAATAACTGTGATGCCCGTGCAATCGCTTTGACACAGCTTGATGAAGAAATACAGAAAAAAAAAGTGGGTTTTTTTCCTAATGTATACTCTTGGCAGTTTTTTTGGTTTGGGGTTTTTTTGGGGGGGGCATTTTTTTTGGGTTTTGGTTTGGTTTTTTTTTTAAACAGGAATGCAGATTTTTCTGATTGGAACATTTTCTGTGCAGTTGTGCTGATAAAGTGTCTGATTAAATTAGAAGATGAATATGTGTGTCCTTTGTACAGCTTTCAAAACCTGGTTCAGGTCTATTGGTTATAATTAATTCAGTAAAACATCCTTTCAGTAATAAAGGTACTGGTGTTCACAGGGGTTGAAAGACTGTGACTGCCCTGATGATAGTCTGTATTTAATCCTGTATTTTGTCTTGTAATTATTTACTTTTTCTTTTTTTTTTTGACAGGTTTTTCATTATTCTTATACAGCTTCATACGTGATTTATAACATACACACAAGGTAGGTCACATTGTTTTTTCAATACCGTGCCACTGTCAGTGGCTCTATGCATGAGGTGATGCCAGTGTGTTCAAGTAAAAATGTTTCCCTTTTTTCAAGGGAAGTTTGGGAGTTAAACCCTCCAGAAGTAGAGGATTCAGTTTTACAGTATGCAGCCTGGGGCGTTCACGGACAGCAACTGGTAAGCACAGTCATTAAAAATGTATGGACTCCAGACTGAGGTAAAAACAAAACTGAAAGCCTTAAGATAAGCTGTGTTACATATTTCTGCACCATGCACCAGCTAGTATGCTCCTGTTACAGCTTTTAGGAGAGCTCTATTTCTTTATTTATTCTTTTACTAAAAAGGTGTTTTTCCAGTCTGACCCCCAATAAGCAAATTGTACAATTGTTGAAAGAATCACACCTTTGTCTAAATATGCACTCAAGTGATTTTCAGGATAACCATCTTTATGGCTACTGCTATGTAGGAAGGAAAGTTAAAGGTGAAGAGAAGTTTTCTTTTCAAGTGCACTATCAATGAAAACTGTGGGCAAAAGCTTAGCATCCAAAAGTGATGTGATGGATTTGTGAAAAGTGATTTTTTCATTTCAGTATGAAAATTACTGCCAAGGTCAGCTGTGCTGCATTGAATTCATAATAATACAACAAGAGATGCTATGTTTCATGTATCATTTTTTTCCAGAAGTTTTACCATTTCTAATGAACGTAAATCATCCATGATCATCGTGACCAACATCAATATGAGAAGAAAAAAATTGTCATTTTAGAACAGCAATGATTTTAGGCTGACCTGTGTTGGTAGTTGAAGGCAAGAGACTGATTAAATCTTCAGTTCTGCATAAGAAATTCAGATAATCCTTGTTACAGTGTTCTAATAAGCTCATTAATGCCCTCAGGCATGATCCCAGGGCCTCCTTGCACATCCAGCTTGTTCATGCAGAGAGGCTGTAAGCTGAATGTCTAGAGAATATACCCTGTTGCTTTATTTCATTTGTCAGGATGATTGGAAAGTAAAAAAATGTTTCTAGCTGGAATGTGTTGCATTAAGGAAGTGTAGGCAGGTGAGGAAAAGTAATTGGAACATGCGTGGTATGCTTTAATAATTAACCACATTAATTTATTAATAATGAGAGCATGGCGACAGGATTAATGGTAATAAATACATGGGTTATTTACCAGGCAGCCTTGTGGGATGTGGCAAACCATGCAGGTTGTAGCAGAAAGGAGAAGCATTTGCAAAACTGAACCGATTTAAGGAGTATTTTAATTAAATTGCAGTTCGTAAGATTTGCCTGTGTTGTACCTCTGACCAGTAATCTAAAGTAGAACTAAAATTAAGTGCAATGATTACTGAGAAAATATCTTTTCCTTTTCCTGAGATGTCTCATAAGAACAGGGTCAGACTTCCCAATCATAAGCCTCAGAAAAATAAATCAGAATAATGCTATCTTTATGTGTTTTGCTTAAAATGTCATTCTGTAAATATGTATGGATACTTTCAGATACAGGCACAGGTGGACTCCTGCTACATCTCAGAACTGCAAAAAAATGGGCCATCATTTTAGGTACAACCTTAATCATCCAAATTTGAAAACATTGGCATAATTCATACTTGAGTGAGGATAACATTACTCATCTTCGTTAATGCCCCTAGTAAAGTTAATGTCATGCTTTAAAAATATCTGCTCTACTGTGGGTTTTATGGTGCCATATGGTCTGCAGAATTAGGAAATAATAACTTTGAACACAAAATCTTCTATGCACTCTGAATGACACCGAGTGTTGCCATAGAGATGTACACCTTCAGGAACAGCCTACTGAAGGTGACTTTAGGAATTGCCAATTAGAAGGATGTCCTCTTCAAGCTCTTCATGTGATGAAAGGAGGTTTCCAAAGTGACAGAAGTGCCTTGCTGCATTGCCCTCCCACTTCAGCAGCAAGCCAAAAATATAGAGGGACCATGAATGAATAAAGACTGTTGTGAATAATGGTTGTTGCTGCTGTCCAAAGGAACATCTGCCTCCAGCAGAAGCAGGACAGAGAGTTCATTCCAGCAGAACAGGTTAGGCAGACGAAAGATGTGTAGCTGAGGACACATTGCCACTATGGTTCTGTTATAAAATTTGTCATTAGAACAAACACTGTATTTGTGGGTTTTGAGTAAAATAGTACAGGAAGCAACCAGCAAGGGAACAGGGCACAGAGGAAGGCGAAAGGGAGAGATCCAATGATGAAAATCCATCAGTAGCTATTGATGGAATGTACCTGGGTGCAAACAAAGCTGCAGTCTCATGGATCCACGCTGCCAAACACACTGTGAGTGGTTTACCTGCCTGAACAAAACTTACATGTCTTTCCCATGGAATAAGGAAATAGTGATAATTCGTGAGTAAAACAAGCAGTGAAATACTTACTCCAAATAAAATAATCATAGTGTATTAACCTGGGTAATCTCCAAGAGCCATTCATTACATCTGGAGAACAAGTGGAGAACAATTGGAGACCAAATTAATTTTATATACAAAAATTTAATGTAGAAAGACCCATGACACATGCTGTGTGCCATCATGGAGACAGTGTGTATGTAGTTCTCTAAAGTGAAGGGGAAGAGCACCCTTCCATCTGAGGTGCAGAAATGAATAGCAATATTATAGCCAGGACTGGTCAGCAAAATTAGCACAAAATGTGAAACACGAGGCACAGATATGTCAGACTGAGCCCAAAATCCCAACTTTATAACTATTTGGAAAGTCCTGGATTAAATCCAAAATATGGGGGGATGACAAATGGACTTGGATCAACTATTTTCAATAGTTAGGCTGTAGCGTAAAATAAGATGTTTCCAGTCCACAGTTCTGCAGAAGATCTAAGTAACAGTGCAGCCTACATAGTAATCTTAAGTTCTTCCAATGAGGAGGAATTGGCAAGATGTTCAAACAGATAATATAAGGATATGCAGGGAAAAAATAACAGGAAGGAAAATATGTATGAAACCACAAACTGCTTATTGCACAGAGGAGGGATATGGCCGCAGTGAAATCGAGTATATGCAATACTTTACATCCTTGTGGAAAGCATGCATCAGTCTAAGTCATGTTAGGAATAATTTCTGGGCTGTCTAATGGGCCAGCATACCCCATGTGGCTAGTGAAGAACAGAGTTAGGTTTATGTCAGATGCCAGGTGGCTGAGCCACAGTACCATTGTTTTCAAGCTACCACAGTGGTTGCAAGTCATTTCAGTTCCTTGCTATTTACCTGGAGTAGAGGGTTTTGTAATGATTAAGAGGAAAGCTCAGAGTAACATCTGCTGTTTGATTCATGACATTTTGGTGGTGAAATTAAAAATGTTTGCCATTGGGGAGAAGAAACTTTTATCTAATGGATTAATGTATCTTGAGGTCACATAGCTGTTAAAATGAGAACTGTTTTCAAGGTCACACTCTTTAAAATGCTGCCTTTTAACTGTGTCAGAAATGTGCCAGATCTAAAATACCATTTCTCTGTCATAGTATGTTAGGGAGCTGTTTATGTATTTGCCAAACATTACTTGTGTTTGATTAAAATTTTGCAAGTCATTAGTTGATTATTGCTTTACCTCGCCTCCATAGAATCCATCACTGCAGCATTAATTCCAGGAAAGACAAACCAGCCCAACTAGAGATCTCATTTGTTTCATCAACATTTTTCTGCCTCCAGTTCATTGATTAGAGACCTCACTGCTTGTGGCTGAGAAAGAGATATCCCATACCTGGTGGGAAGGCTTTACTGAGAAGAAGAATACTTTGGGGTTTTTAAAGGGCCTCTGTTGTTGAAATACCCAATTTTTTATCTGATGTTCTCCCTTCTTGAGCCTTATCTTCTCCAGTGGTTTGTAGCAAAGCTTTTCATGTGTTTGTGTTGGACCTGGCTTGTATCTGACACAGGAGAGACAACTCTGGATCTGCCTATGGGGATGTATTGCAGCAGAAGCCTGGATATAAAAATTCAGGCTGGAGACGTCTCCAGTGTTTGCAGCGTTGTATTTAAGCTGTCGTGTTCTTCTGCAGTGCTCCTTGTGATACAAACAGTTCTTCTGATCAGTTATTGTGTGGGCTACTTCAAGTAGCTCCCAGTGAAGCATGGTTAGAAGTTGTTCAGTTTGACATAGCTGTTTCTTAAAAATTATACTTTTTTTTTTCTTCCCCCTGCCTTGGTGGTGGTATATGTTGATTATTTTGTATAAAATACTTTATTTCACGTTATTCTATGAACATATATCCATGCAAGTCACTTTGCCTTTGTATTTATTATAGATGTTTTATGTTATTTATTGCAGTAAGCTCGCTTTTCTTTTGATATATTAAGTGGTTCTGAAGGGAGTTGGGGTTATGTATTTGGGTGGATCAGCATAAATAATGATCTGTTGACTTACAGATGAATATCTATGCATAAATCAATGCATATTTTAACCAAACAGAAATCAAGAAAATAGTAAAACTATCCAGAATACTAAAGAAAACAATTTTGTAGAAGCTTTCTTTGTCAAAAATTGATGCTGCCAACAAAATATAGCACTATCAAATGGTAGGACTGAAGATGAGCTTTTACTTTGCTTTACTGTAATAATAGGTCATCATTGAGCAGAATTACTTATTAGGCTGTATACACAAAGAACAATTTGGTGACTGCAGCTAAACTGTGGATTCAGGATGTTCTCATCAATTTTTAGAAAGTACTTTAAATATTAGAAATCTAGAAGTTGCCCTCATCTTCCAAAAAACCAACAAACAAAAGGTTACTCACAATAGATCTTAGAAGGTAAAGCTTCTAAATAGAGAATGAAAAAGATCTAGTGAAAGAGGACCTCATCTTGTATTAAAACTACCTAAAAACTAGCATACAAACAGAAACTCAGAAATAAACCAGAGCAAAATCTGCTTTAATTGCTGTTAATAAATATACCATTTAAAGAACTCTCTGCCCTTTTGCTTTGGGATCAGTCATCTTACCTTTATCCTTTTGTCATGTTTGGGGGTTCAATTTCCATTCCCCCTTCCCCCCCCCCATCAATACCTATTGCCCCACAAAAATGCAAATATCTCTCAGACTGTTGAATTGCTGGATTAACATGACTTTACCTTACAATTGCCTTTTGTCAAAATTTTAGCCTTTTTTTCTCAATGGCTTTCAAAGACTGTTTTAGATAAGACAAATACGGCAGCAGCAAAGCTCTTTGATGTTGTATTATTTTCCAAGTACCCAGATAAGCACTGGATTAATTTAGTAAATGAGGAATTAGCAGGATTGTTCTAGGACAGGTACCTTGCTCAACACGTGCTTTAACAGCCCTTAGTTGCTGAAAGCTCCATTTACTGCTGGGTCTCTCAAGGTAATGTACAACTGCTATAAAAAATGGTAATTTATCTTTCTGTAAAATATTTGCCATGTGTTTTCTTTTTGCATAATTAGTGCTGTGGGTACTTGGCACCCCCTCCTGGCAAGAACACTTGCATATGCAAATGAAGTAAAAGCTTAATTAATGCTAATGAAGTAAGTCCTAAATAAATATATTTCTTCTGCTGTTTTTATCTGCAAAGTCTTTTGCTCTTTTGACTTACTGTATTTTGGATGAGTAACTCAAAATCACATATGGAAATGTCAAGGCTTTATTTCATCTTTCCTTTTAATGACTGTGCTAATGAGGCAAATGGCAGCGAAACTGAGAGGAAAATGTCTGCTTGAATTTATTCTGAAAACTAGAAATAAACAAGAACACTTCAATGTGACATTAACCTCAGGTATGATACGTCATTTTAAATGTATGCGGGGTTCAATTACCAAACTTCTGTAGTTCAAAGCACATTTGGAGATCCTTTGTCCTGCTGAGAATGTTTCTCTGAAAGAAGGGAACTGTGGTTGAGCATTGCCCACCCCGCTGAGTCCACAGAAGAACTCGAGTTACCTAAAGGACTTAGTTAAACTGTCTTCGTCCTAAGATGCTGCTACACATCAGATTTTTCTCTTGGATTTTTCAAACTATCATTGTAAAATCTAAATGGTTTTTGCCTTTTCATTTAAATTATTTGATTCAAACCATTCTTCAAAGAAAAAAAATATATTATGAGTTGCTCTGAAGGTATTCTACTGAACTAGTTTACATTTTCCATTCTCAATTTCTGGGTGCTCACTCCACTTAAATATGGATAGGAGGAACATTTAATGCATGTTCTCTGGTTCCAAAAGTGATGCTCCACATGAAAGCTTTTGTTCCCATCGCAGAAAAGAGGAATGGAGAATGCAGCCAGAAAACACAGGCAGTTTGGCAAAACAGGAAAAAATAGTTTTACTTATGAAGGCTGGATATATTCAATAAAAGTTTTGTGAGCTCTAGAGACCACTACAACATCATAAATGGAACATTATAAATGGAGCAAGGCTAAGTTGAGCAAAGAAGTTTCTTCATCAATTTGGTTGGTGAAATACAACAAACCTGTTCTGGTATCAAAGGCAACTTAAAATTACGGGTATGAAGGATTAGATATTGCTGGCCCTTTGTGAGAATAGCCACTTGGCTGTATCTGAAAGAGGTGAAGAAATAATGAGAAAATCATAAGTTTTATAGGAGCATTATTCCTCTACTACTGTTTTTCATGTGGAACAGTAAAAGGCCCAGCAGCTTTATGGTGGATAAATCTTGAGGGGAGATAAAAGATGTTTCCTCTCCCTGATTCTTATTCTGTTATCACTGATCTAGCATGCAGCTAATATTTGAGTCAGTATGGAAGCCCTGCACACAAGTAATGCATTTTTTTATCCAGAAGCAAATATTGGAAATTTGAAATATCATTGTGCTAAAACTCAAATTATTTTTTCACATGGTTACTTTTGTGGGTGTGTATATATATAAATTGTATTTATACACAGTCCCACAAAGACACAGGCAAAAGAAGCATAGACACACACGTTTGATAGGAGCAGTCATCAGGACTTTTCCATGCAGCAGCCTGCAGGGAGCAATGAAAACAGCAATATGCACCTCTCATTGTGTTGTTCAACATGTCTGTGTGTAACAAAGCATATCTGAATATTCACACTTCCTCTGTTAGCCAATATTAACTGCAAGTCCAATGGCTCATAAAATAGGACTGCTGTACTTCTTGGGTGAAAAATGTGTGGCTTTCTGTAATGCAGAAACATGAAAATTGTATTTCAGAAGTCTAAAATTCTCTGGAAATATCCACTCATAAAAACTGTGAAGCAGAGAATGAAATCTGATGGAATCCTTAGCTAAACTGGAGTTGGAAAAGACTCCAACTTTTTTATTACGGTTTTATTATGGACTGTATTTCTGTATAACCCCAAAATCCTGCCCAAAACCACTGCATGCTTACCTGTGTCCATGGACCATATAATCATGTAGTCACTTCATATTTGATATTAAACAAAAAGGCTATTATAACCACAGGATGGGGTGGAAAATTTGTTGTATCTATCTTTTTGTAATGTAATGTAAATGACACTTTTAATGGTCAGATAACAAGAAAAAAGGTGAGAAACCCCAAGAAAGCCGTTATATTCTATTTTCCTTAACACCTTGGAAAAGGAAGAGGAAAATTCACTATGGTAAGGCACCAAAATGTCAAAACAGAAGAGTCTGAAGATTTCTAATGCCTTTCTGGTTCAGGTTCTTTGCCAGAGGTAGTTCTAATCAATTGTAAACACAAATTTTATTTACCTTTTGTGAAGTGTTTGGCAGAGGACTTGTAAAAGACTCTGGAGTCTTTGTGATGGTGCCTACAGAGAGTTCTCCTAGGAACAGGCTAAAGGGACAAAACCAACTTGACACATGAACCCCCATGAACTCTTGCTGTGTGGCAGGGTTCCTCTGCCTCTTCTATATATAGGTTTTGTTTGCTGTATGTTAAAATTGATTTTCTTGTTTGGCACGTAACATCCATCAGAAATATGGACAGGTTTCTGTCAGTGGAAGTGATAGTGACTGTCTTCTCAGCAGGGTTTAACAACTGGCCATGTTCAATTCTCCTGGTTCTCTCTATTTTATCCAAGTTCCTCTTGAAAAAGAGACATTAAATTCCATCATCACCAACCCATAAATGTCCTTGCATGTTTCTTTTTTCCCTGCAGTGGGGTTATGACATCCCCAGTGTGTTTGTGCTGAAGGATCAGAGCTGATTAGACTTCTGCTGCACTGTGTTAAAGTGACTTAGGCTTTCATGTTGACTCAGCCTGAGCCAGACAGTGAAATGCAAAGAACTGTGGATGTGTAGTTGTGGGGAGTGTATGTCCACTGGCAGCTCCAAGGCCTGCAGAATAAGGATTAAAAAGTCAGGTGTACTGTTGATATCTGAGAGAAAACAAAGCATTGATTTCCTTCACCATTTATGGCAGATGACAGCGCATTTACAGAAATAAAAGGGAAAAGCTTTGTGTGGAAGGATTTCAAGTATTGTGTCCCAGCCTCTGAACTGTCACGTACAGATGTGCTGTTATAAGAGCTAGTCAAAATTTCCTCGTTGTCTCATTCCTAATGAGATATTTTAAGACAAACTCTGTTTCTTGCGTTGAATGTGCTGTGTGGAGTCTGTAGAGGTGGATGTCATCCGCTAAAATTTTGGCCCATCACAAAGACAGCGGGCAGCTTGAGCCCTGTGCGCAGTGGGGAGATGAAGGCACGTGCTCTGTACAGGAAGATGGGCTGGGTCAGCAACAGCAGCTGAAAGGACAAAGCTTTGTGTTCAGCTCTGCTTGGGTTTCTCATGTAGGAGATGCTCAGGGGCACCCTGGTCTATTGTATTGCATACAAAGTTCTCAGGGATTGCCCACCACCCTAACAATAGTAGAAAACGTAAATATTACTTTACGGCTCAGCATTTTCAATTTTGTATCTTTTTACTTTTGTCCTTGCTGTTAGAATGCTACTTTCTTTCATTTTGTCAAAGAAAACAGAAGATGTCTTCTCTGATACCAAGCCCTTACAGGTTCCTTAGGTATTTTTCTGTCTCCCAACATAGCTTTTTTTTCTTCTGAAATAACTCGGTTGAAAATTTTTCAGTGTAGCTTGTTATGGATTGATCAGTCTGGGCATAATTGAATGCTTGATATCAGTGTGAGATGAGCCTGAAATACCAGAGATCATTTTAAAAGATTTTATGGTAAGGACAGATTATGATTTTGTTATAAGCTCCATGCTGGCTCATTAGCCAAAAGCGTTCAGTAAGTGTGAGGAAGGAGGAGTGTGAGTTCCTGAGCATGCCCTGGTTTTGGGTCAGTCTGTTCTTCACATCACTTAGACGAAGATCAAAGGGCTGAGCAGCCCAGTCCTCAGTGACATTTTCCCCAGTGCTGCAGCCAGCAGAGCTCTGCAGGCAGCTCCATGGGAGGAAGCAGCAGATCCAGACCACAGGCTTGGGGGCAAGGCAGGCTTACTGTGATCTGTGCAGCAGATTTATGAAACAGCTTTTTGAGTAGGTCGTAGTTCAGATAGTATATGTGATTTTATTTATATAGCATATTACACTATGTTTGCTCTCATGGGTAAGCTGTCATGCAATGAGGCAGGGTGTGAATTTAGTGAGCATCATGATCCAATATCATTGGAAAGGCAACATAATTAATGTATGTTGAAACAAAAGAGGGCAACGCTTCCCCACATTTATTGGAAATCAAGGACATAAACATCAGAGTTACCATGGAGTTGCTGATAGTCTGAGTTCATGGCCTGGTTTATGTCATGACATTAGTAACTAATCTTATAGCTGCATTATGAGTGCATCCTCGCTATTGTTTACAGTAGATTTATAAACTATCTAAATAGCAATTAAATATAATAGCCTTGTAGATTGTTTGCAGTTGTTCAGAAATGACTGTGCTAACACATTACTGTGATGCTGTGGCATTAATCTAGACAGAAGAAAAGTGGTGCTTCAGTGTTCTGTTCTTCCTGCTATGTCTGGCAGCTTGATGACTGCAAAAATAAAATTAACATATTGTGTCTGACACCAACAAAAAGGCAGTGTATGACATTGGGGTGTCTGTGCTTTGAGGTCTCCATGTCTCCTACTGATCAACAGCTACTTCCCCTCTGCCTGAATTACAATATAATCAAAATGTTTGAGAGCTTCCTCTGAAAGAATTGCTGTGAAGGTCAATCACAACCTTTAGAAAATTGGTACCTTTGAGAGTGAATATAGTTATTATTGCTTACAATTATAATAATTTTGTTATTATCTATTATTTGGTTTCCGCCTCATTTGCAATGTGTCTGATGATTTTTGGAACATAGATCATGTCAGGGCAGATTTTTGCCCACTGCCATGCATTGCTCATGGTGCCTGTGGTGCCCAGTGCCTGCATAATCTAGTGCTCTGTGGTGTGAGAGCTGGAGAAAGTCAGAGCTGAATGGCTCTGAAAATTTTTGTACCAGTATAGACTGACCTGGAAAAGAAAAGAAAAAAACATCTGCAGAGAAGAGATCAGAGCCATTATGCACTCCTGGAGACTTGCAAAGCAGCGGTGTTGCAAACTAGATCAGACATTTCAGCCTGCAATCCTGTCTGTGAGAGCTCACAATCTAAATAGACTACAGATATAATGTAGGGGAAAGGAATATGAAATAAAGCTGCTTTCAATACAATCCCATAAAACTTTCCTTGAAATTGTCATCCTGTAACATATGTGATCTGGATAGAAAATTTGTAAGGGGTGAGGAAAAAAAAAAGGCTTTTGGAAGAAGTCTGCGTAATTGTAACTCACTAAGTCACTAATGAATATTCTAACCTTTTAAAATTCACATATAAAAGCTTTATAAGCCACTTTTCTGTGGTTTATATTATCTGAAACATCATAATTCTCTTAAGTTTCAGAGATGGCTGTGGGGCCTGTAAGAAAGACATTGGGAGAATAATCAGTCCCACCAGTGAAATGCATTATGAGTGTTTTGGGTGGTAGTTTGCCACCTTGCATTTTCACCTGCCTCTCAGTGTGTGAGCGTCCTCTTCATTACCATGGAGCTTCTTCCACAGCTGATGACTGCAGGCAAGAATGGCAGACACTGACCCTTGATTTTGCTACTTTTCCAACAAAGTGCAAAGTACCTCCTGGACATGTGGTTTGTCAGTGTGATTTTGTACACAATGTGTGCACAGTTCACCTGTGTGGAGCAGTAAATCAACTCCTAATTTGAAACGCTCCAGAGCATTGTCACAGGCAGATTGGTGGTGTACCCATTGTCCTTGCCATGGGCAGTCTGAGTGACCCCTGTGCCAGCAGAGTTATGTTGAAGATGGGTGTTAAGTCTCCAGCTGTAGATAAAAAATGAGCCAAACGGCATCACACCACCAGGTCAGCACAGAGCACAGGAAAAGCACAGGAAAAGCACAGAAAAACCTCTTCCCTGCTCCCAAACGGAGCCCTGAAGGATTTCTGTGACTCTCCCCAGCATGTGCCCTGTGGCTCTTGGCCACAGAGGAACTTTGACAAAGGCCAGGAAGTTTGGATTGCCATCCTGGAATTTCTAGCTTGGTATAGCAAACAACTGTTCTTGTGTAACACTGTGTGTCCAGTCCTTCTGGATGATGTTTTCTTCCCCAAAGGAGCATTTATCTTTTCTGTGAAAGGGATAAAAAAAAAAAAAAAAAGAAAATAGCAGTTACACTGTTGTTGCATTGGCACACAAAACACATAATCTTAACTGCACCTTGTTTTTCAGCAGGAATCTGCTTCAAGTAAATAAGATTTTGGCAAGGAAAAAGGGCAGGAAGGGGTACTCATCTTCTGTAACAGTAGGTATAATAATGGTCTGACAATCTCAGTTTAAATCTGTGAGTCCCAGGGGTGTAGTAAGTTAAATCACAGATGACAAGAAAATGTTTGCTCAGTTTGGACTTGAAGAAGAGAGCAGATATTACACAGTGACTAAAAATAACGTAATCAGTGGCTCTCAGAAAAAGTTTGTCTGTCAGACTGTTGGAAGATGCCAAATAATGGTAGAGAAAATGCCAAGCCAGGTATTCATTTGAAAGGTATTGCATTGATAGATATTATGGGTAATTTCCTGTCTTTTTTAAATTGGTGAAAACCAATTGTAAATTTCGTAAGTGGAGCTATTTCTATAATTTTTCTGATCTGTGAACCAGAGAGTAGATGCTTTAAATACTTGAATGAAAACCAAACTTATTACCTTAACAGCAGCTGTTGAAAACTGGCAACCAAATTGTTTTGATATGGATGCAGAGCTTTGATTTTAGTTTCTTCCTGCAATCCAAAGTTAGTTCTAATATTACTTACAAGTCAAAGGCAGTCCATGAATATCTGCATTTTTCCATAATTATGTTGAAAGCAACAGTAGGAATTGAAACCACATTTATAAAATAATAATGACTTAAAAATTGTTCTAAAATTAATTATTTCATTTAATATGCCACTTATTTATTTTTTTCTGTGCAAGACCATTTTTGTGCTGGACTTTCCATATGTTCAAGAACAAAAGGGCATCAACTCTTTGGATATATGCAGTATGTATGTGTGCATATATGTTATCATGCAGTATAAACTTGGCACTGTACCTGAAACTGGAGAAGTCATGGTTTAATCTCTGAGGAGCAAAGTTCAATACTTGCAGGGCAACTAAGAAAATATTCTTTATTTGACTTTGTTCTGCTCATGAATAGCTGATATTATTTCTATTAGTGGTTGTTAGTGAGAAAACATATTTCATCTGGAAATCTTAGTGAATGATCTGACTGGGGGCAACTGGATTTGGCCCTGGCTAATGTGTGGTAAGGCAGGAGACAGAACAAATGGTAGGAGGCAAGCCCAGATGGAAAAGCATCTTGAAGCTTTTGAAGAATTAATTATCCAACTAATTGGCTGGCAGTCTCACAAGAAGGGACGGAATTTTGCTGAATGCTTAGGAAGGGAGCGGGCCTGGTGGAGGCTGGTGGGGCTGAGGTGCAGCCGTCAGCCATGTGAGCTGGTGGGCCAGGCTGTCTGTGTGGGTGCTCAGGGGGACACTGGTTTCTGCATCAGCAAAATTCTTACCCCTCAGCAGAGAGGCAGAGGTGCAGTTGAGCGCTCTGTTCCACGGAGTGCTGGGCTCTGAGCACACCTGTGCTGGCCAGAGAGGGGTGACCTGTGTGTCCTTGCCAAGGCCACGCAGGAATGGAGCCAGGCCCGGGCTGCCTGAGGAGGCCGCGCGTCGATGTCCTTAGCGCTGTCATTAGCAGCTGCAGGAGCTCTGCAGCAGAAGCGTTTCCTGAACGCCTGAAGGTCTCCTTCTGGGCATAATCAGAAATTCCTTAGTCTTGTCATAGCTCTTGTTTTCAATGTGGAAAGTAAGGAAGACTGTCACATTGTCTGGCGTATTAAGTGGGAGTGCTGAAGTTGTTCCAGATTGGAGTAGTTATTTATATATTCGTTGGTCCAAGATTCTGTGGAAGAATCTGATGACTTTCTCTCATCACATGTAGAACTCTCACCCGTACAGAAAGAGGCCAGTGCTTGTTGTATGGATCTTTTTTTCTAACCGAAGATGTATAGATACAGGTGACTTCTTTGTTTCCTTTCCAGCTGCATCTGCTCTGTAGCTTTAGAGTTTGGTTGGCACTTCACTTGAACAAAGTGTTCGTCCTGATGAATCCATGGAATGGCAAACAATACCTGCAGCCACACTCCACAATTTCTTTCCTTCCTTCCTGTTCAAGTCCCCAACCACCCTCTGGGTGAAGAACCTTCTTCTAATACCCAACCCAAACCTCCCCGGATAGTGTCTGTCCCTCCTCTTCCCCTCACAAGGAAGTTGTAACTGCAGTGAGGTCTCCCCTCAGTCTCCTCCAGGCTGAACAGACCCCCTCTGCTTTTCTTCCACCTAAAATACCTGGGCTTTAGAGCTACCTCCAGCAGCTCTGGGCAAGCTGCTGCTGCTGCCCAGCTGGAGCATAAAACGCTCGTGCTGTCCCTGAAACGCTGCCCTGCAATCAGAGGAGGGGTTGAGTGTGGATGTGCCATGCAGGAGGCTTCGAGTGTGGATGTGCCATGCAGGAGGCTTCAGGGGAGCAGCAAAAGGGAAAAAGTGGAGTATTTTTCTGTAATTTAGCGGCTTTTCTCTGCCTGTAGTGTTTGAAATGATTAAAGACACACGGGGGGCCTCTCCAGCTACTGGCAGTGGGTTTGCTGTTCATCTGGGGGAGTGGATCTCTCTGTTTTCACAGCTGTCTGCCATCTGGAACTAACTCGGACTGGGTGCTCTGCTCCAGACCTCATCCTGACAGAAAATCCTGTAATTGCGAAACATGTTGCAAACAGTAAATAACTGTTTTGGAAGGAATTAATTTAGAAGAAGGTTTATGAAATAATGGTTTAGAGGCTGCCAGATGCAGAAGAATGAGAAGGATTAGCACTGAGGTAGAACATTAGAGCAAGCAGGGCCTCAAATTCATCACACTCAGTTGAAATAAATGTGATCATTATTAAGAATTAATATCTCACTAATCCAAAACATTCTTGCAGATCTTTTTCATTAATAGGAAAATACTTAATAAATTAATTACTGAAATTCTGTGGGGTTTTTCTCCATTTGGTTTAAGACTTGATGTGCAAAATCTCTAAGAAAGGAAAAAGTCAAATAATTTTGAAGGCAATAGATTTTGACATTTATCCCTGTTTACAGCATTATTAGCTGAGAGTCTCAGCTAAAAATAGTTTTAAATTTTTTTAAGAATACTCATGAAAGATGGGTAGAAAAGAAGAGGTTAAAAAAAGTGTGATAATAATTTTCACATACAATAGCATATCCTGGTTCCACTTCGTGCCTTTTTCAATTTATTTTCTTATCATCATACCTGAAAGCTGTGAAAGCATTTTGGGCACAAAGCCAGTGATGTATTCTTGAAAATACCTGTCTGATACACAGTTAGCAACTCCTTTTTTAGCAGTTTGGGAAGATTCAGTAGTTGCAGTCAACATTTTAGTACTTGTGATGTAGTAAATAGCCCCAAGTGTATACTAAGAAAAGCCTTTTACTATTACTTGCTCCCATATACCTGAGTAGAGAGAGACTAGCAAGGGAAATTTTTGGTTTGTGTGACATTGCTCAAAACACAATTTACAAAGTGGTGAAGTATGTGCAGTCCCCATCCTGGAAAGTTTTGGGCACATCTTTAGTTCTGCTTGCTGAAGTCAGGTAAGGCACGTGTGTTTACAAGACTGCGCTCCAAGGATTTGTTTGGTTTTGTTTGTTTTGGTCAATTATTCTTATCCCAGGGTCATGATTTGTTATCTGCCTTGCAGTGCTTGAGAGTTTCAGTCTCGTAGGAAAAGTAGCAGTCTGAGTTCTCTTCCAGCCACTTTTTCTCTCTTTCACTCAATTTTGAAAACCAAGTTGTGGCTCATAAATTCAACTTCCAGGTATGGTTTATCAAGAACTTTAAAATGTTCCAATAGGTACATTCAAGGAAAAAATTGGGGTTTGGAGCAGCTTTCAAAGTTGAAGGAACATGTGTCAGGAGTGATGAGGAAAGAAGGGAGATTTTGGATGATAGAGTAGACTAAGAAGATTGTTCAGAGGGTAACTGCGAGCTGGTTGAGGATGGAGACAAAGCTGCTTCATGAAACGAATTGGGAATAAAGATGATGCAGCCACAATCAGTGGCACAACAGTGAGTATCCTTCAGAGATATTTACTTCTCTGAGATCTGTCAAATGGAATTAGCAGTGCCTGCTAAGTAGTAATAACAGGATTAAAAACCTTCTCAGGGTTTAGTCATAAAAAAGTAATTCTTAATCCTGTGCTTTTACTGGCACTGACCACTTTAAATGAAAGTTTTCATTGCAGAAACAAGACAATGTGGGTACCTTCACCATTAAAAACACAAACACCCTGAAAAGGGGGGAGGGAAGCAAAAATTAAACTCCTGATCTTCAAAAATGAATTGGTTTGATTTCATTTAATTAAAGAAGATTAAATAAAACAGGATCATTTGACCAAGTAGGCTTTTTTGGTAACCTCTTGAAAGCTGCTGTTTATCTATGAAGAGATTGTCAGCTCTAAGAAGTTGCTTCACAGGAAGCAATAGTCATTAGAGTGGTTCACTACTTTGTCTACCTGTAATGTAGCCTGATAGGAATAGTTTTAGTTCACATAAATAACAAATACTTAGCTAAATTATTTTGGTTTTCTTGGTTAAGCAGTTAACCATGCTTTGTTATTGCTCATATTCATTTCTTTTTAGAAAAAAAAAGTGTATTTTTAGTGTGGAAATACATATTTACAGGAAGTTCTTGTTGATGTTATTTCAAAAGCTTGATACATCCAGCAATCTCTAATCCTCATTTTCTTCTGCTGTTGATGTTGGGTGATGCATCAGCTTCCCAGAAATTCTCTGTACCAATATAAAGCTCAGTACATTTTGGATCATTCAAACTGGATCAACTATCTTTTGCTTCAGTTTTGATCTCACTGCTGAGCTTTGAATTCTGACCATAAAGGACTTAATTCCAAGTCACCCCTGGCTCCCAGTAATGGTTAAATTCGTTGCTCATGGTAGGAAAAAACCTCAGCTTTATTGCTTTCTGCAGCAGAAATCATGAAGGGGCTGCTGTTAAAAATCATTAGTTTGGGGACTCATAAGGAAATCTATTTCAGATGGTAATTTAGAAGCAAAGGGAACAGCAGTAATAGTGATAATAAAACTTTGCTCTTTGGTTAGTATTTTCCCAGAAGTCGTTTATTATAGAAGTGTGAGAGAATGATAAATGACCAGGCTTTTTAAATGGTCTTTGGTGGAAATACACTTCCTGTTACACTCCCTGAGACACTGTATGTCAGTGGACAGTGCTGAAATGGTGTAACAAAAGTTTCTGTGGCATTTGGCTTCTTTAGTCCTGTCAGCTGCATTTTCTCAGTGTGAATTGAGATGGTGCATAATCTTGCTGTTACTCTGATTTTTGTGTTGAGCTGTGGAAGGGCACACGTGGCCACTGTAGTTTATTGCACTTTGTCCTGGAACCTGGAGCTCAGCCTCACAAAATGAGTGAACTTGGTACCCTTTGCAACAAAGTGAGCAGGGAAAGAAAAGCAGACAAGGCTGGTGAGTGGCAGTGAAGAAGGAAAAGGGAGGATGAGGAGCCCAGACTTGAAAAATAAAGAGCATTTTTATAGTACACTCGAGGTGAAACATCTGTGTGTCAGTCAGAAGTTGTCAGCAAGCTGAGGGAAGTTAACTGCAGGCTGCTCTTTGTTTTTGGTTCTCCAGTGTGTTCTCACACCATGATATAAAGCTGTAACTTATATTTATGATGTCTGTACTGTGCTGTATGTCCTTGCAGGAGTGTGTCTCATTCCACAGTTAGAAAACCAGATGAAAATTTCTTTATCTATTTAGCTGTTATAAAACTTGTCTCCTGTATGATTTCGAGGATCGTAATAATATCTTTTAACATGAATAGAAATATTTCAGCTGGAAAAACAATTTCAAAGGCAGGATTTGCTTGCCAGAAGTATTAAAAGTTTGCTTAGTTTGTCCAAATTTATAGTAAAATGGAATATGAAGACAATGTTGGTTGAAATTCATGCTGAATTATTCTGTAGACTGTTCTGAGCCTGAGGAAATTATGTATTCATTGTTGAACATTCATTTATATCTACCAAAATGTTGTTTTTTCTCTCCATCTCTCTTACCTCATCCAGATTTATATATTTGAAAATAACATCTACTATCAGCCTGATGTAAAGAGCAGCTCATTGCGCCTGACATCCTCGGGAAAAGAAGGAATTATTTTTAATGGAATTGCAGACTGGTTATATGAAGGTAAGCTGGATGAATCTATCTGTTTATTAAAACAGATGAAAGGTCCTTGTACAGACTCAGCAGCACAAATCTGCTCATTTCAGAAAATGCTGAGGTTGGGTTTGCTCCTTTCCCTTCTCATTTTCCTGCAAGATTGCCTTTGTATCTGTTCATGCTTTGTATTGGCTGCTGGTTTGCATATAGCAGTGTTTTCTGAGAAAGAGGAATTCATTTCCAACCAGAATGGAGCAAATGGACACTTGGTAGCATGTAAAAGTGAGGAGGGAAGTGGCTCAGTTTGCTGCTTTGGAGGACAACAGGGATGACCCATCTACAGTTAAAACATCCCCATAGAAGAGGGCACCCAAATTTGAGTGGGGGATAGCTCAGTCTGTCTTCTACAGCCAGTACCACAGACTGTTTCTCTCTGCACCCAAAATGCTTTTGACATAGTGATAAATTTAAGGAAAACAAAATTTTTAAAGGGAGCAGATTTTCTACCTCGGTATAACAGCTTAAAATTAATGCACATTTCAGTTACTCTTTCTATAGGACTCATGTATTGCATAGATAAATAGCTTGGTGTTAAATACTCAGTCTCCTGAGGTACAGAATTTCTTGTGTGAAGAGTTTTTTTAGGAATGGTGTTAATGCCATACAGCATGAAACTTCACCTTTAAAATGGTCTATCCACACCTCTTGCAGTAGTTATGAGCAAACACCTTGGGTTTTTTTTTTAGATCTCTGCCCAGGTGAACTCTGAAGTTACAATGGTAGTTTGCATCCCTCAGCCTGGATCTGATAGTTACCCCCTTCCAAGGTTTCCATTACTGTTTTGAAATATTTTAATGTGGCAGCACATTTCAAAACAAAAGAATATTTTTTAAATGGAATATCATTTTATATGCACTTAATATTCTTAAAATCTAACATGACAGCATGCAAATTGAAGAATTTAAGTAGATATAGCTCATTGAAGTTGATGTAGTGTGTCAAGTTTTTGCTGAAAGGAAGTGAAGTTAATAGGAGTCACAGCCAGGAGAAGCAAAAGTTGACCAGTTTAGGACTAGAAAGTTTCTGAAGTGCTGTGGGAGATGATCCCAAAGCCTTCCTCATGAAGCATGCCCTAAAGCCCTCATTAAGTGACTTTGCTCATTATTTTCCAAGTGTTTTGATCCCTGGCCCAAGGGGCTGTTGCATTTCCTGACTTGCAGGGAACTCGCTGGGTTGCCAGGGCTGCAGACAGGCAGTGAGCCCTTCTCAACTGTAAACACCCTGGAAGTCAGGGTGAAAGGGAATTCTGTCTGTACACCCTGGAGAACCCCAACGTCTGTTGGCATGAAGGAACACACTGCTCCTTTCCCATTAACCTAGAGCAGTGCTCCACTTCCAGCAGAGTTTTTTAACAGCATCAGAAGCTGAGCAGGGTGAACATTGTCCAGGTGAAGTTGAGAGATTTTCATTGAATCGAGCACTCTTCCTCCTTTGACCTCGTTTGTTTTCTTTTATCATTTCATGAGGTTGTTATTAGCATTTTACCTTACAAAGCATTTGGGAATAGCTTTTCTTTGTGTGAATAACCCTGTCTAAATGCAAACAGTAATATTTTAAAGCAAACACAATTGTGATTTTTGCTATCTGATATTCACCATTCATTCTCTGCTCTTCTCCTGTGTAAAAGGTTTTAGTTATCCAGCCAGGGAGAGAAGCATGACCCAGAATATATGACTTTGAATATAAGTCCCAGCTTCATTTCACCTAACCTTAGGTAATTCAACCCATTAAGCTGCTTCAGAACCCTCAGAATCCGATTAGCATTTTGGAGTGTCCCTATTGACAATTTAAGTAGTTTTGTTAGGTAGGCTCTCAAATTAGCTATGCAGTCAGGCCTTTTCCCTTAGTACACCATTCTCAATTAGTTTTCCAGCCAAATTCTTCAGATTTAAATACAAAATCCTTACTAAGCAGGCCAAGGTATCGAATACATACTGAAAACAGTCTAAGTCTTTCCACAAGTGAAAGCAGAAGACCTGTACAGGGAGAATTTGAAATTGCTCAGGAGCTGCTTAACTGGGATTCCAGGAGTTTGGGTGCTGTGTCCGTGGTTGTTTCTGGTTTGTTTCTTTTGACTATGAAACACAGTGACAGTAAGTGTGAGAAAACATTGAGCGACGATTTGGAGAATTGCTTTCATTTGGAAAGCAAAGAGAATTTGGGTAAAAAATAAAAAGTTGTCTGGATTTTCAAAAAGTTACACTCCAGAAAAACTTAGCTTCCCAAGAATTAAAGCTGTCCACTAGACTGAGACAAGAAAGTCAAAATATTGCACTCCAAAAATGATTACATAAAATCAGTTTTTTGTGCAGTGTGAGAATCTGCATGTTATCAGGTTCTGAAGTTCTATATTAAGAGAAAAAGAAGAAAATTGACAATCCCAAAAAATATCCCAACCCCCCAAATTATTTAAAATTATTTAAAATTTAAGTAAACACGTATATTGGAATGTGATAGAACTAAGCATATGACAGTAACAATCATCTTTCACATTTAGATAATTTATTGATGTCAGTGGAAATATTCATTTGAGGAAAATGGTTTAAAGCTTGGTTCTTAATTATTCCTTGTTATCCAACCATTCAAGCCAGGATGATGTGAAATTACTGAAATTACAACAGACACATTTCAAGTTGGCACAGGGAGAGTAACTTGGTGCCAGCTGAATATGGGATAGTTTTTTTTATGGACCCTAAGGAAATCTGGTTTTGCAGAGGAACTTCTTCATTCCCACATTGCCCACTGGTGGTCTCCAGATGGGGAAAGACTGGCCTTCCTGACCATAAATGACTCTCTGGTACCCAACATGGTTATTCCCCGCTTCACGGGAGGTCTGTATCCAAAGGGAAAGCAGTATCCATATCCTAAGGTAAGATGTGTGAATGCAACCCCCACCTCCTCTTCTGTGTTCACTGAAAATATTCAGGCATATGGAAAGAGTGTTTCCAGACAGTAACAGAGGCTGACTTTGTTCGTGATGCTTTTCAGAAAATAATAGTAACATTTTTTTTCAGAGGATTGTAACACCTTTTGCTGAAAACAAATTATTGGGTGAGGGGACAGCAGAGAAACTAATTTGAAGTAATTTCATCATTGATATTTGGCTTGGTTAAAATGAATCCAGCACCTCAGAGAGAGAAGGGTAATACGTTTGAAGGACTGCATAGGAAAAAGATCCAGCTCCAGCTGCACTGGGGACAGACACTCTGTGTGCAGAGCACAGGGCATGTTCCTTCACAGATACAGAGATCTCAGTAGATTGTGCTGTTATTAATAAATGTGACAGACTGGCATTGAATAAGATAAGCCACAGTAACATATTTTCATGGCCATCAAAGAGAAAAAAAAAAAAAATAGAATTATCGCTGTGTTTCAGAAGATTTAGAGAAGGCTTTTTAGATTTGTTTTAGAAAGTGAAAGAACAGTCCAGACATGGGTAATGCCTGAAATCACTTCTCATTTTCTGGGGATTTTCTGGTGAGGTGCCTCCAGATCTGTTGTTTTGATCTTCCAGCTGATCAGTTTATCCAGCCTTTGCATGCAGTTTCAAAGTGTCTGGGTTCCTTTCTGGCAGGTCCATGTATATGGTACTCCTTTGGCATTTCAGGGGAAGTTTATTGAGAGCTTTAGAAAATATTCCTGTTACCCTGCTATTCCTGCTGCTGTTTTCTGGTGATGAACCTTTATTGTTGATGGGTGAACAGTTAGACTGTACCAGGTACTATGAAACAATAATATACATTATATAAAGAGTTATTTGTTCTAGGAAATAATACTCTGAAATAATGAAACAACAGTAATTTTAGAGGTAGTTTATATACTTGCATTGGCAAAAGGCCTTGAGTGACAAAGCGAAGAAAGAAATAAGGAATATTTTTAAGTCAGCTTTGTAAACGAGAAAGGAGTAGTTCTATTTCATTAGCAATTCAGCATAAAAGTGATACACAATACTACTTCAGTAATCTCATTAATGAAAAAACACTATCTTTATTTAATGTCTCCATTTAATACAAATTTAGCTACTCGTTAAACATCATTAATTGGTAATGAAGCTGGTGGTATAGCAACAGAGATTACAAAAAAGATTTTGTCTTTATTATAGAGTGAAACCATCAGAGAAAATTATAACTAGGATTAAAAAATAAACACACATGTTTTTGTGAGCACTGGAACATGCTCATCCATGTGTGTACATGTCATACACACAGACTGTATTCTTCAAAAACAAAGTCACTTTTTAAAACTTTTTTTTTCCTAGCAGTGTTTAAAACACACGAATGCCACTTCCTTGTCCCCCATACCACTCAGAAATGAGTAGATTCAGCATTCAGACTTTATTCTGAGATAAGCCCAATTTCTAAAAGGTGTATTTCAGCCTGTGAAGAGCTAAGTATACAACTTTGTTGTTTACTGTGGTAAATCTGTAGATTCAGTGATTTTTACCTTTTCCTTCCAATATTAAACAGGAGTCAACCCCATTGATGAACACACTTCATTTTTTGTATCCCAAGGGTGTTATGTAGTGTAATTCCTATGACATGAAACAGAAAGTTGGGAATGGCATGTCTAGGACAGGGATGTGGGACCAGTAGCATCTCCTTGCAGCCTTTCAGAGCCTGGCTTTCTGTCTCCACTGCTTTCCCTTCATCTCAGGAACACCCCTTAGAGGTGAGCCATGTTACGGGAGAAGGACGATTCCCACCTCCCTGTAGATCCTCAAGGTTTATCAGGCTCTTCCCAGTGGATATCTATCAAACTGCCTTGTTATTCCCCTTTAGCCACATTTTGTTTCCCTTGGAGCTGGCCTGCCAAAGCAGCTGGCTCCTGATCCGGGCCAGAAACTGAGATTTTCAGCTCAGCAAACAAAGGAAGGAAGACTGAGAGAAAATGGTAAAGGAGAGGAGGAAGAGGAGGAATGCTATCTCAGACTGAGCTAGTGGAGCCTTTCAGAAGAAGGAACAATAGCATCTGAAAAAGGCTTTGCTGGAGGCTGGATTTACCTGCAGATTTAGGAACTGACTGTTTTGGCAGCTGACTTTACTGAACTGGGCAAAACCACTCCTAGTGCTGGTTGCTTGCTCTGCACAGGGAGGTCTGCCATCAGTAAAGAGTGGTGAGACAATCACTCAACACATCATATTTTTATCTGTGTGATTCATATGGCTATGAAATTAATTTTTCAGATTTAACATACTTGAAATGTAGTAACTTGTCATTATTATAAAGATACTGAATTATGCTAACATGTGAGTCTGCTTAGCTGTCACTGACTCAGTGCCTCTGAAACTCCTATTTATTTTTTCTTTTCCAAAGGCAGGTCAAGCAAACCCCACAGTAAAGCTGTTTGTAGTTAATCTGTATGGACCAGCACACACCCTGGAACTGATGCCACCTGACAGCTTTAAGTCAAGGTATATAATTTCACTGTTTTGAAACTCTTGTTTGATTTCACCTAACTTGTCTCTTAGGCTAATCATTGCCCTTTTACACCAGCACAACACTTCTCTTTCACTGGCATGCTCTTGATCTCAGTCCCCAAGGCTGAACATAGTGACAAAATAAAATACGGTTGTACTGGACTGATCTCTTATAAACCAGGGGGCTGGGATGTGCTCGTATTTGATGTCTTAAAAAGCTCCAGTTTATTAGAAATATATGAAATTAGGAATCCTGAGCTATGGTTAACACTGTCCTGCTTCTGAGGTTGTTACTCATTCACTCCCAGGCATTTCTTGCTGTGTTGCCAACTTGTTGCTTTCTGTTTCTGACATGAGATTGCAGAAGTGTCTTGCAGCTGCACAGAACAGAGAATCGGGGTGTTCCCTCAGTTAGAGAGAATTATTCTGAACTTCTCATTTGGCTTCTCATCCCAGCTAGCAGCTGCAGTGGGGTGACAGAAGGTGAGATGCAGTGACACCAGATCACATAGACTAAGAAAGGCAGAGCTGTGTTTTTCAGGAGAAACTTCTGCAAAACCCCTGAGCTGATTTAACATTTCCTCTGTCTTTGAGGCTGAGGTGATGAGGTCTGGCTGCAACTGATGACTCTCCTGCTAAAGTTACTGTAATAAGCTGAGCCCCTGATTGCCTGTCTTTGCTTGAGATGCCTGAAATTTTTCTTTAAGGGCAAGAAAATTTTCATCCCTTCCTGTATGTGTATTCCATGTGTAGAATTGCAATCATCCTGATTCAATCCCTGTTGTGGTTTCAGTACATAATACTGATGATCTTCTAGCCCTAAAATATTATATAATAAAGATAATAATAATGATAATAATAACAAAAACAATAGTTTTTACAGTCTAGATCTGGCTGCTGTCCAAGGGCCAGAGAAGTGCCACATCCTCTTTTCACTCTGGGCGTTTTCAGATGGGGAATGGTGTGAGAAGGATTGGCAAACACAAAGCTACCTCTGGCTGAAAAAACCCACCTCTGCATATGTTATTCCAGTTCCTACAAACCCCCAAATATTTTATGGTAATTGTTCCCACAACAATCAGGATGTTAACAGTGGCCACTTATTCACAACCATTACAAACAATCTTAGGCTGGTGTAGCTCTCTTCTACATAAATTGAGGTACTCTAATTTATTGCAGGAATAATTTAATAGTGAATTATGCCTTGCAATTACTGGTGTCAGCTGGAATGCTTACTGATTGTGTTGGTAAGAGAAATTATTTTGAATGAGTTGAGCATTTTGAAGTATTTTCTTTCTATTGATGGGTCACTACTGAAAAACGTAATCAAATCCCCTGCTGCCTGCTAACCCTTCATTAATTTAAGCAGTGCCATAAGATCTGAAAGAGATTTCTTGCCATCAAGACAGCATCTTCACTCTCCTTAATGGCATTAAAGTTGTCCTTTAAGTGTCAGAAGGTGCAAAGAAGTTAAGCGAGAAAGAAATGTGCAAATCCTCAAGGAAAAAATAATCTTGTAAGTGTTGTTCAGATGTTATAGTTTCACTTCAGGTTTTTCAGGTTCGTTCTGCTTCCCCAGCAGATGGAAAGTAACAGTAGACTCAAGTATGAATATTAGTATCTCAAAACCTATTTTGGCTTCTTGAAGCTGAAGCCAAATCTCTGGAGCATCCTGACAGACTTTTTAGTTCTTGATATTGTTGTTGTTCATTTGAAATAATAATCGTATCAAAAATTCTGGCTTTCTAGTGCCTAAGAGTGAGGAAATCTATTTAAACCTGGGGAAAAGTTAGTTTCTTCTTCATTTTGGCTATTAAGGTATAATTTCCATGGTGTAGAATTTGGAGAGATATTTTAATTGTGAGCCAGTTTTACTGCAAATTGTGCATCTGACTTGGGATTTTAGTAACAGTCTTCATACTGGTCATCAACCCACATATGTCCATATATCAATATATATAGAGGTATGAAAAATGTGCTTTAAACAGGCTCTTTTAGAGTGGAAATCTTTGAAGTTTGTAATGGTTGGGAGATTATTTTTTTCTAAAGTATTAGCTTTTTTAGTAAAAGTAGTAGCTACCTTTAGCAGTCAATTTATTTCAGTGCCTTTCTAATCCATTCATTATGGAGTCCTTAGTAAATAAGTCATAGAAGTCCTTCAGAATTAAATTGAATGGTTCATTATCACATATAATTTTAAGGATCTTTCAGGGCAGAAACATTTTAGAAACAGGTGTTGTACAGGTCATAACCAACTGCTGTTAAGGAGAGATTCACTCCTACACAGAAACCATAAAAATGGGAAGGGAAGGGGAAAGAGGTTCTGTTAGTTATAACCACATAAAGTGACATTCACATTCTCAACTTGTCCCAAATTCTGTCTAGTGCAGGACCTCTGAAGATAAAACTGTTTCCCTGATTTTTAGAGCATCTGGGAACTTGATGTAAGATTCAATAAATTCAATGAATAAATTCAGTGATTAAATTCAACGAAAAAATAATTTTCTCCTTGTAGGGATCCTGTAAAGGTACTTGGTAAGATTTCCCAGTTTTGTTCAGGTGATTCTGATCTAGAGATAGCAATAACACTTGTAAATTTTACTCCTGAAAGTTTTGTTCTGTTGAAAAATTTACCATCTACTGTGTACTGTTAATGCCACAAAGAGACTGACAGTCTTCCTTCAGATACATGGCTGTATTTCATGCAATTACTGTTTACCCCTTGGTGTTTCCATTTCATGTGTACAGTTATGTTTTCTTCAGCGGCAAACAAGATTTAATATTTCGCTTCAGTCTTTTGTCCAGAATGCAATTAGTCTTTCTTCTTTAAAGTGGGGTTGTGAGGAAGCTGGAAGTGTGCAAAATAGATGAGCTGCAAAGGAGCCTGAGAAGCTTGGAGACACAAACTGATTGCTTTCCTGCTCGTGTCACCTGGTGTCATGGCAGATCTTGTTTTACTTGTGGCATGCATTTTTGCCCCTCAGTAAGATTAAACTTTTGTTAAAACAAACAAATGGAAAAAGGTAAATATTAGACTCGGAATACACTTGATACACTTGAAGTCCCCATTTCTGTTTATCATTCTGGTATCCCCATGGGAAAATATCGGTTTTACTAAAAGTCAAATATGAAAGCCAAAGGAAGCTGTGCATGCTGGGTTGTTCAGGTATGTTCTGCCAGCACAGCACTGGGCTGGGGCTGGGTGAAGCTGCAGTGAACTCCTGTCTCCTGCCTTTCCTGTGTGCAGCTTTGCTGCTGCTCAGCATCTTTGATCTAGTAAGGAGGCTTTTGAATGTATAATTAAAAGCTGGTTGTCAAAGAGTAATGAGATCTCTATCAGTAATAGATTAAAAGCCTAATTATATTCAAGCTAAGCCCCTTGTTTTAAAGGGGGTCTGAGTTTCCAGACAAGCTCACTCCACTGTTGCACATAACTCAGCTGGACTATGAGAGCTTCCAGCTGCCACCAGTGCAGAAGTGAAGGAAATAGCTGGGCTGGGATGACAGACTGCAACAGGTCTTCCTCCCAACATCCACACCCTGACAGCCCAGCAGGATTTTGGGAGGAGGGAGGCAAATCCTCCATACCATGAACCCAGGAAGCCTCATGTGCTCAGCCAGGGTTGTTGAGGGACAGACAATTTGGCCAATATTATGAGCTATTTGTTAACACAAAGACAGGAACACACTGATAGTGAGGGACTTCCCTTTTATCCAGAAGTCCTGTTATAAAATACTTGGTTTTTTATAATTTTGAAGTGGGCTCTCGCTGCACTGTAATATTACAGAACTTTTATTTTATTTGGCATTAGGACTGGATTCTTTTGCAAAAATGTGCATCCTCTGGAGGTATTTGGTGTAGGAAAATACTGGCTTCTGTAGGAATTCAGTGCTTGTTTCTAAGCTGGCTGGAAAGAGCACAGTTCATGTGTATTTGCAAGCATATGTTTCAGAGTTGTAAAGTTTGTGTATATATGCAGAAATTTCCCAGGGGAACATCACACTGAAGGCCTGAGCCATCCTACTTGTAGGAACACAGATGCTGGGCATTTGGGGTTATTTTCTCTGTCCCTCAGTACTGGCACTGTCATGCAGTACAAATTTAGCATTTGAATGAACTATGTCTATGTTTTCTTTTTCTAAAATCTAATCTGAAATATCAGTGATCTGAACATTGTGTTTTCGAATGTTTTGCTTAGGGAATATTATATCACCATGGTGAAATGGGTAAGCAACACCAAGGCTGTGGTGAGATGGTTAAACAGAGCTCAGAATATCTCCATCCTTACCGTTTGTGAAGCCACAACTGGGGCTTGTACCAGGGTAAGTTGTTTGGTTTTTTTTTTTCCCAAGGTCTCTTTTCAAGGTTTCTTCTGTGTTTTGTTTTCATATTCAGAAATAGATTTTTGGAAATCAGTTTGCAGATGCAGTAGTTGCAAGCTGAATGTAATTAGTCAACAGGGAAAAAATGGATGTGAGAAAATTCCGAATGTGGTGAAATGATTTCATGTAATTAGCGACTTTGAGTGACATTTTCAGAATTACTAAGCTTTGTTCATTCATTAGCTTCAGTGGAAACTGCAGTTGCTGAACATCATGTACTTGGGATACAGCTAGAGCAGTGACAAGCTTGTCCTCTGACAGATATTTTCAGCTGACTGGTTTCTCCTCTCTCCCACTGCAGAGTTTCATTTTTGGTCTTTTTGTCTCTCACAACTTACATATACTTAAGGAAAAGGTGTAAAACTCTTATAGTTTCTTCAAATTTGATAGCAGACTCTAATAAATTTGGGAAAAAAAAATAAATTGAAAGGCAACAGGGGTATTTCATTTTTAAATGTAAGCCAAGCTGAAATGCATTTTTCTCTTTGATTCCACCCCTGGACCCAGACTTTGACTTCTGACTCTCCTGCATTACATCTCTCCATTTTCACAGTCAATCTTGCATCTTGAATGCACTTGGCTGCTTTCCCATTCTGAGTCACAATCTCTTCCCAGAACCAGCTAAAAGTATAAATATTTTCTATACATGCTGATATCAGTACCAACAGATGCTCCAAAGCTGAGGGTATAATTTGGCAGTGTAAATGCTTATGAGTGATTAATGTTGGCCTCTGAGTCAAAAGGCTCCCATCAGTGTCTGCTACTGAAGTCAGTCATATTGAAATGTTTGGGATTATTTCCAAGCTCATCTTCTTCTTTTGCTGCATACTGCAGGGTGCTTTTCCTCACTCAGGAACTATGAATAAATCCCCAAAGTATGGATTAAGTTTGTGACCATGGAGATTTGGTTGCTTTTCACCTGGTTCCTGTGAGCCTTTTGTCTTTTTATTAAGAAAGTTGGTCCCGAACCGCTGTGAGCAGCTGCTTCTGAGAGGGAAACCTTTGTGTGCTCCAAGGTCAATTGGACTTGTTTGAAGTAGGTATCCAGGGAGCTGTAATCTAGGGCATCATGCAGGAGAGAGAGACTGAGAAGTCCCACTCCAGGATACTTACAGTGCAGCAAAGGACATTTTTAGAAGGGTGAGGAAGGATAGTGATGCAGTCTCACCGTTGTGAGCACAGCTCAAGCCTGGCTCATCCTTGAGGGTTCCTACACTGCACCCTCTGGGATAAGGTGATGCTCTTGAAATCACTAATGAATGAGGAAATGCCTTATTGTGAGAATTTAGCATTGTATCACATCATTTGATTTCAGCTGTAAACCTTTATTTTTCCCCTGGGATGTTGCATGTGTCCTCTTTCAAAAAGGAATGTGTAAAACTAGCTGCTGCAATAGCTACAGATTTTCATTTTTCAGGCCATATACGTACAGATTCTTCTATAGCTAATAAATTTTCATTACTTCACTGTGACTATGACAATTTGCACCAGTTGATGTATATTATATTTTTTTTTCCAACTAAGCATGCATGATATTTGGTTGTTTTGGGTTTTTTTTGTTTTCAGATGGCATGATGTGAAATATGAGTATCAACAGTAAAACCCAATAATTTGTTTTTATTTTTTCTCTCATCACTAATGCCACACTACAACCCATTAAAGCACAGGATTGTGCTTTGAAAAGGTCTCACAATTTGAGCTTGATGCTGGCTGTTTGCCCAGTGTTGATGAAGGACCTAAAATATCCAGTTGTCAGATGATGCCTAGAGGTAAAAAACAAATAGAACTGCCTGTGTAAATTTTCTTGATAGCTAATCAGAAAGGACTGAAATGGCATTCTTAGTTCCCCTGTGCTGTTCTACCAAAAACTCCGAATAAAGCAGCTGACTTTGTAATTAAATTATCATTTGTTTCAATGCAAGTGCCAGCAAAGAGACAAGAACATTGTAACACAGTAGATAAAAAACCCCATGAAATAGCTAGAGACCTTTTGCTGAATGTGGGAAATATTTTTTATCTATAGCTATTCCATAAAAGCAATTTTTCTCCTTTTTTTTCTTTTAGAAATATGAAATGCAGTCAGACCTGTGGCTTCCTAAACAGGTACAGTATAAATGCTATTTCTGGGTGCATAATGTGTAATTGTTTCCTTGTCATTTTTTTTTAACTGTGTTATTTTATAAGCTAATAAAATCCTGAGACACCTGTGAGGGTTTTGGAGGCAATATTCTCTTCAGTTTCTGGTCTGTCTGGACTCAGTTCAGTAAGCATTTAGATGAACAGATGATTAACTACCTAAGTCTGGGATGGTTGAAGACAGATCAGATGAATCCCATTCCAGGCATGTCCTATTTACTATGATTTGTTTCTGATATAAAAATGATCTCACCAAATTAAAGCTGAAGGAGTTCAAAGATTAGAGGTCATATGGGCTATAATTGGAATGAGAAAGTAAAATATTTCTAAATTCATACTGAGAACAATATGTTTAACTAATATGTCAGCCAATTATTCCACTTTCATAGCTTCAGAAGAACTGTCCAATAACTGGATGAAACACATTCTATTTAAACTACACTTCAGGCTTCATTTTGCAATGTGCAAATGAGAAATCATTTTAACAGAAAAAAAACTATGCTTTTATAGCAACCCATTTCCATTTAATATTTCTGTGCGAAGTTAGACATGGAGAGATGGTATCACATCAGGCTACAATTTGTGATAAGACCCTGATTCAGAATATCACTTCAATGTGCTTATTTTTTCCATACAACTTTATCAAAATCAGTGGGCGTTAAACACGTACTTAGTGAGTCCAAATCATTGAAACTTTTGTTCTCCTCCTCACTAGTAGGAGTTATCTCTGTCATTCTTCAAATGTCTCTAAAGGACAGTGTCCTGGAACGTCCCCCTGCATTAGGAATGAGATTACCAGAGCTTTCATTGTGAGGGAGAGTTCTGCAAGGGCTGTAACCCATGCTTTAGGACAGGATTGCACATGGCATGAGCTGAATTCAGCTTTAGCCACCACATTTTTGTTAAACTTAGCAGAATATACTTAAAACCTAAAGATTTTTCTCCAATGGAGTTATGAGCACAGCGACTACCAAACCCAAGGAGACAAAAAAATTTGGGCTGATCTTTTGTTGAGAAGTGTAATGAAAAGTGTGCCAGTCTAACACAGTGTCACATTTGTAGAATGAAGAACCCGTTTTCTCCAAGGATGGCAGTAAGTTCTTCATGACTGTCCCGGTGAAGCAGGGTGGCCGAGGCGAGTTTCACCACATTGCCATGTTCATTGTGCAGGTAAGGCTCTGCTTGAGGCTGCTTTTAATATCCTACTGGTATCTGGGACTTTTACTGAGGACATGTGGCCCAGGCAGAGGCCTGACCTTCAGTTTAGTCAGAAAACTTGTGTCGTGGTCATTTGTCCTGTCCAGATTGTCCCTCAGTGCAGTGGGACATATGTATAACTTCTTCCAGAATAAACACTAATATTACTCTCTCAAAATACACTATACGTGCATATTTTAAAATAATAAATAATTTTAAATGTCTATTCAGAATCTGCTCTTATACAGAACAGTAAAGGGAGGCAATACCCAAACTTAAAATTTGTGTGAAAGTTAAGACACTTTTATTACTCTTTGCAACATGTTTCAGTGGCTTCCATTTCCCAGGGTCATTACTTTTTCCAAAGAAGAATCTGAAAGAAGATAAATTTGCAGTGTGACTTTGAAGGTCACCAATATGAAGTTGTGATGAACTAATAAAGGAAATTATGCCCTGGAACGGAACACTCCAAGGCATCAATTTAAATCATCAGAGCATTAATCCAGGTGCTTTAGCAGAGCCATATGACATGGGAGGGGTTACCAAGGTACCCAAAACATCAAAATAGCAGACTTGGTGCCAGGCAGCTCTGTTATCTGCCTTTATGACAGTGTTCTGGTATGAACATTATTAAGTCTGAAATATGTTCACAGTGTACTGCAGACAGAACAAGAACAAAAGAACTTTAATGAAAATTTAACCTGAAGAAACAAGAACAAAGATACTCATTCACTAGAGTAAATATATCAAGCAAGAGTCAGTGAAGATAAAAGGGATCACAGACATGTCAAATTGTTATTTCCTGGAGAAAATAGTAACTCAGATGACAGTCTGGTAAAGGTGTATTAATATAATAACCACATAAAAATTCATACTAGAGCAAAACCATTTAGTCAATCAAGTCTTATTTTGGTATCTTTCACAGTATGAATAAGTATCTTTAAAATACATGAAATAATAATGATCTAGATCTGAAAGTTCACTTGCAACATTCCCAAGGATGTTACAGGTACAATCAAATTTGCCTTAACCTTGTAGGCTCTGACATTTCTTGCTACTAAAAAGCCCAGGAAACTTGATCCTAATTCAGGAAAATATTTAAGCAAAGCTTACTCCTATTCAGTAGGGTAATTAAATATATGCCTACTTTTAAACAAATCTTTTAGTTCCAGTAGAATAGTGTTCAAAGTCAAGCTGACGCTTCAGAATTTGGTATTCTGTCCCTTTTAGACAGAATTAGAGCCCTGGGTACTGCACAGCTCCAAAACTAAAAGGTACTTCTCTTTTGCCTGCCATCAGCATGAATAAACAAATCTGAATGGTATCACCAATGACAAATTTGGCTTTAAGCATGTAGCTGCTCCTGAGAAAAAGAAAATGTGATATCCCATGTATCAGCCATTATTCATCAGTAAGCAACATTCTGCGTGGTAATGGGGCTGATACAGAGCAGTAAAGGGCAGGAGATATGTTTATATGATGTGTTTTACACACTGCATTAATCTGATTGTCCATTATTTCTAAAGCAAACATAGAGGCATAAAAGTATATTAACCGTTCCACATAAAGCCCTTTGTCACATTAGATGTTTGTCACACCTTGTGAGAGCCACAGCAGCACAGCCCTGCAGAATTTAAAGCAGTCAGCAGATCACCAGTACCCAGATGGTCACAGCTTTTCTGTGACAGAAAAGGCTAACTCTGGAATTTGGCCCTGGGATTCTCATTCCTTCTCTGTGCCACTCAGAACAGACATCAGCCCATTGACAGAAATCAGCCTTAGTGTGCAGGAAAGTTAAAACACAGAACCAACGTGGACTTGCAGGGATAAAGAAGCAAATTTTAACGGCTCACTTTAATTTAACCACTGACGCTGATTTCTCAATCTTACAGCAAGTGCTGGTCTTTCTCAGGCTGCATTTCTCTGACTGCCCTTCAGAAAAGCATGTGTCAGTGACACAAAGCACGGTAGCAGAGGCACCTAATTAAATCTTCATGCAAGGAGAAGTTACTGTCTAAAAGGTTACTGTCTATCATAGATTATTTACTCTCTGAATGTAGAGGGCTGGATGTGTGGTTTATTGTTTTCAGATGCTTTTAGTAACTTATGAAATATTTAAAAGAAACTAATCTCAAAATGGGATTGAATCATGTCTTATGTATGGAGACATTTCTTTCACGGAGTTTTGCAACTCTAGAAAGTCTCTTTTTTCCAACCACAAAATAAGAATTATAAAGTAACTTTAATGGATCAAGGCGATAACTTCCTGCAAGCTTCATAAATTATGTATTATGGCTGTAACCTTGAAAAATAACCATGTTTATTAACGCTTGGCTGGGCTTTTTATTGCTGTTTCTTGTTAGATTCTGTGATCTTAATATTTAAATATCTCTTTCAATAGTTGCAGCTTCTCTCTCTCTAGAGAAGAAACAGTCACTTACAATAAATCACTAATATGTATTTTAATCATTCCTAGAGACAGCACTGAATATCAAAATCTTCCTGAACAGGGAGCCCTCGTCATAAACATATGTACAGCACCCAGCACAATATCCTGGTTTCATTTGGTACTTGCAAGGCTTGTCATAGAGTTGCTACATCATTCTTTTCTTGTGGATCTGTTAGGAAACAGATCAGTTCTAAGGAATTTGGTTCTGCCTTGCCAGCTCCCAACATATCTTATATGTATTCTTGGGCATTTCCTGCTCTTTTGTTATTGCTGCTGTTAATGTGGAGCATTAACAGCACAGTTCAGGGCACAGTTCAGAAATACATGGATTAAAAAAAAAGCCAAACTTCTTGCCTTTATGACTTTTTGTAGGGCTTGTAACCACTGAGTATCACCTCTGGAATATCACCCCTTTTCTTTACAAAGTTTGTCTTGAATTTGAAAACTAAGAATTTGTATATCCAGACCAAGCATAATAACCCTAATATAGAAAAACCCACATAGAGTATGCCCAGGCTGTGAGGGTTGAAGTTTTAATCTTCAGTAGGCCTAAGCCACGATTTTACCTTTTGCACTTGGAAATGCCTTCAGATGAGCTTCTCACTTCAGGTTTTGTTATTTTTAACATGTGTCTCATGAGGAGTCTACTGCAACTTCCAGCCAAAGAGTTGGTTTTACCTGCATTGCATCCTGACTTCTATTGTTTGTTGACATGGGGGCAACTGAAAGAAAAATTGTGCTGAAAACTGAAATTATTTTAATTACTTTGAAAGGCTTATAGATGGGAAGGAGGATAAGTGAAGTTCAGGCCTGTCAAAATGTGAGGTTTGTGGTTTAAAGATGTTATATTGCATATTAAAGTTTAAAAAGCTGTAATCAGTCATGACATGTGCAGGCAATCCTCCAAGGCAAAGAAGAATGTAGCAAGGTGGAAGTTAATGTTTTCCATCTCTCTCCAGGCTAAGAGTGAACAAATCAGTGTGAGACACCTGACATCGGGGAACTGGGAAGTTATCAAAATCCTGGCGTATGATGAAAATACTCAGAAGATGTAAGCACTATTCTCTTTGTTTATAAAAATATTCAAGTTATTGAAGTTGAATCCATTTAACTCAAAATTGAACAACAATATTTCTTTCGTTTTTGAGCATTACCATAACTTTGACACAGCTGAGTACATAAGGTGCAGTTGTAAAACAATTCATCTGCCATTATTTTCGTGAATGCTTTTTTTATGCACAGGGAAAGAAGGACACCATGACATCACTTGACTCATTGTATTTTTCTGAATAAAAGGAATCAACAAACAGTGCAGCAGTAATAACATTTTGGTAACTTCTTTCCTGGAATCCAGATAAGAAGTCATAGCAAATTTTTAGTACTTGATAAAACATCTCACCTTTACTGCATGAGGTCTCAGTGTTTTGGGGATCTGATCCAACTTCATAAATTCAAATTATTTATAGAGATTATCAGAACTCTTGATTCTCACCCAGCTCACTCACAGAGAAATCTTTCCATAGCCCATCTTAGTGATAGAATGGAAGGAAGTACAACACATATTTGGTGCTTTTGGAGAGCAGTATGGAAACAAAATGTCTGAAGGCTCCACCTGACTTTAGTGGATCTTGCTTAATTTTCACATTTATCTGTCCATGGCAAAAATACACAAGCATATCTAATTCTCATTTGCTTTAAAATAAATTATATTTCAGCAAGAACTTTTTTGAAGCTGCAGTAAGTCCCATCTTCTCCACTGCCACTGGAGAAAAACCTTTCTTGACGAGTCGTACTGTCGATTTTGAAAATATATCCATAGAGAATTTTCTGGTACTTCTGCAAGGCCCAAGAGAAAAAATGAGGTGTGGTTGCACTCAGGCTGCAGAGAGGTGACAGATTGCACATGGGCTGTCTCAGCCACTTGAGGGGATTGCCTTGCCCTCCTTCTGCCTATCAAGCAGAAACTTTGTGGGGATCTCCTCAGGGAAACACCAAGGGCTTATCTTGGTATTCTTGCAAAGTCTCTTTCCACCCATGCAAAGTAGATAGAAGAAAAGATTGGTTTGCAGCTCAAAAAGGCTTTCAGATCTCATAAGACTTATTGTAAAATATGACATAATTTCATTGTGACCTTTATCTGCTACTTGGATTTATATTGCAGACTCCTGGAGTGAAGCAGAAACTTTGTCTTTTGTATTTTTAATATGCTGGGAGGTGTTGCTACTGGAGCTCCTGGGCATGACAGGAATTAAAACCTTGAAATCCTGTTTTCATCACTGTTTTAATAGGAAATTGTATAGCTCCTGAAATAACTAACCTGGATATTGGACCTAAGTCCAATCTTAGAACTTAGGTTTATGTATAAGTATTTGATCTTCATGGATATTTGCAAATTTTTAATTTTAAAAAACGTTACTTATGATGTCTCTCACTTCTCTAAACACTACACAAATCAGACAGTTTACCAAACTGAATTTTTTTTCCTCTTTTGGGCACAGTTATTTCCTAAGCACTGAAGAGTCCCCAAGAGGAAGACAGCTGCACAGGTAAGAAGTACATGGGGCTGTGTTATCAGCTTCTTCATCCCAAGCCGTAAGTGCTATAGTGCTTGGGTAATCATTTATATTGTCTAAAAATTAGTATGCTTGAGCTGTAACAAGGAAAGAATCACAGCTTTTCAAAATTAAAATTGCCAGTATTTTCCAGATTTTAAAAAATGGAAAAGTTTGTAAGACAAAATGTTTTTACCACTTATGTCTTCACTAGTCCTTTATAAGCATCTAAAGAGTTAAACCTAAATACAAGCATTTAACATGACTGTGTTTTAAAAGTAATCAAAGTTTTCTAAATAAAGGTATCTATAGGGTTTAATCATGTAACTTAAAGTGTGTGGGCAAAGCACCTCATTCTCAGTGCCTAAATCTGAGGTTAGTGAGGTTTTCATGGTGTCCTACTGATGCTGTTCCCCCAGCACTGTGAGTTATTGCAGTCCCAGTGGTGCTTTGGGCAGCTTTTGCATCCTGTCCCCATTGCCCAGTTTACAGAGCAGCAGCCCAGGGAGTCTTCTGGAAACTGTTTGCATCAGGCACAAAAGGACCCACTGGTATTTTGGCAAGTTTAAAACAAATTCTGTCATTCTGATGCGCTGATTCTTGGTTTACTGTATTTTATTCCAATGTAAAATGTTTCTGATCATTTTTTCCCCCAGTGTATCAACAGTGGGGTCATTGAATCGTCAGTGTCTCTCATGTAACTTCTTGAAAGACCAGTGCACGTACTTCAGTGCAAAGTTCAGCCCCATGAACAGGCATTTTCTCCTGCACTGTAAAGGTGAGTCAAATGCACAGGGTGTAATGCTGTTTGCTTCTGAATTAATGTGTTCCCTTGAGCAGGGCATTAGGCTGGAGTCTAACATTTAGCTCAGCAGTGGATTGCTCAAAGTTCTCTACAGAGCCTATTCCAAGACTGCAAGTAAAGATGTTCTGTGAAATAGCTAAATAATGAGTGATGTCAGAAAGCTGCTCCAATCCTGACCCGCTCCAAGTAAAGCACATCAGCTTAAATTCACCCTGAATTAAAATCCTTCACAAAAAAATTTGCAATTTTGGTGATGATCCTGTGGGGTTTTTTGTAACAGCTTCATTATTTTATGTATTGGGATTGATCTTGTGCAACTATACCTAGTTAAAAAATGAGGGCCTGTGTTCTGTAGCAGTGTTTGTACACGTGGATGTGCAGTGCGTCTATACACTCCCATATGTATGTGTATGGATGTATCTACCAAAAAGCAGCTGTGGTTTAATCCCCAGAGACAGATCCTCTATATCAGTGCACTTGTAATAAATAACTCACAGTGTTTTACTGTTAGCTACATTCCAGTAGCACTAAATGGCACCAGTTGGCTTCAGAATTTCTGTATAAAAAAAAACCTAGAACCATCCCACACAGAGAAATTTAAAATCTACACACAGGAGATAAACACCGATATATAAGTGAAAAAAACCACGTTCAGAAAAGCACGAGAGAATCATTAATAAAGTGCGTAGGTAGACCTGTTGTCCTTGAAACTTTGAAAACTTTAGACACCACCCCCCCAGTATTTTTTCATAGCTAAGATCAGAGTGCAAAGAGTAGAGCACAATTCATCTGAAATACATATGAATAGCTCATTTTATATGCATGTGGTTTTTCTATTTCTTTCGCAATTCTACTTTTTTTTTTCTTTTTTCCCCACAAAAATAAAATACCTGCTGACTTGAGCATTGAATGTATCCAAACAAAGAAACTATGAATATATATTGGCTAAAATAAGGGGTTTGTTTTTGGTTTTGTTGTTTTGGGTTGTTTTTTTGTGGAAATGCACCTGCAGTACATAGCTGATTAGAAGAAGAATATACAAACTGTGTGGTTTATACGTGATTAAATCTGCAGCTGAAGTGGTGGAGCTAATCTTGAGGTCCTTCTCTGAGTAATGAGCTCCTCATGCTTTAAGCAGAGTTTTCCCTTGTGCTTGATGTAATCCCTATGGGGTTAGTTTCAGATTCCTGCAGGAGGGAAGGTTGATAAATTGGGAAGAGTTTTTAGCCCTGAATCAGCAATGTGCTGGGGTCCAAAAGCATCTTGTTATTATTTTAGCAATATTCAGCCTGTAATTTTTGACGTGTTCCTTTGATACAAAAATGTGGATGCCAGCAGGGGTTGTGCATGTGATTACTCACAAGCTCATGACTTTCAGTGACTTTGGCAGTTCCCTGTTTGAGCTGGGAAGGCTGTAGATCATCCTCCCAGGATTAAACCTACACTCCACTGAGTTCAGTAGACTACCCTGAGCTGTAGATGTTGGGCAGGGATGATAAAACACTGTCATTAATTTTTCCTACCTCTGACATTAATTTATAGTTGCTGGCTGGAGGTTATTCAGGGGTCTTCTCCTGTGTTTCACCAGAGCTTGGCAGGTACAGCAGCAGTGTGGCCCCGGTGTAGTGCCAGGGCCCTGGGCTGGGTTGGGCATTTGGCAATATCAAAGTTGATGGCAAGGTCACCATAGAATTGGCATCAAAACCCTTCTGCTTGGAAGAGTATGAGGCAAACTGCTTCAAGGAGACAAATGGCACATCTACTGTGTACATACACAGTCGTTTTCCCACTGCAAAAAGCCTTTACTGAATTGTTACAAAAGCAATTCACCCAGAAAAACCCTTGGGGGACTCTGGACTGGTTCAATCTGTATAAGTTTCAATTCTTCAACCTCCTGTTTGCCCACAAGCGCCTTTATTAGGATAGTTTTTCCTTCTTAGTTTCCCTCAGCCAGGAGGTCTCTCTCATTTTACCAGCTGTATCCATCTCCAGAGACTCTCCTGAGTGTGGAGTTATTTCTTGCCTGGTAGATGGAGGACTGGCTCCTCAGCCTCTCAGTTTTGGCAAGTACAGCCCTTGCACTTATTTTCCACACTGCTTGTAGATTTTTTTCCTTTAGCACTTCACAAACACTAGCAAGATATTATTCTCTCCACTCAAATAAGATAGTTCACAGAGGGAGTAATTGTTTCTCCCCTTTTATACAGCAGGAAATAAGCTGTGGGTTTGGGGTTAGTGACAGGTCAGTGGGAAATCCAAGTGCTGTGCTTAGTTCTGATGCTCTGTAACACAATGCCTGTAACACAAATCTGTCTTTTTTTTTCCTCTGATCAGCATTTTAATCTTCTGCAATCTCCCTTTTTTCAAAATCTGTCATCATCCTTCCACCTTTTAATATGACAAATAGAGCTGGGCTGGAAAACGCCGGTGCTTTCCCCATCAGAGATGGTCTTTCTTAAATAAGAATTTAAAGCAAAATGACAAATTCAGAAGAAGTAAAAAGAGCTGGAAATAAAAACAAACCAAAGCAAAAGAGACATCTGAAGAAATTATCTTCTTAGAGAGCTAAGGCAGAAAGTTGTGATTTGTCAGCAATCTACCTGTAAGATTTTTGTCAATTGTCCCCCTTGAGGCAGGGAATGAAATTGATAAAAATCTTCAGTGAAGGCTGTGAATGTCATCATGCTATTTATTTCAGGTATTTACATTTCCCTAGGCTCATGCCATAATTAATTGAGAGAGACAGTCTTTCAAAACACATAAATGAGGCTCTGTCTCTGAACTCTCAAAGGGAATTGTTTTTTTCTCAAAAAGAGAGTTGCAACTCCTAATTTCAAAGGGTCCATGCCTTCATCTGCCATGGGGTCCTCAGGGACTTCAGCTTTTCTGCATTATTCTTCTTCACCCAATAGTGACTGAATGCTTCTAATTTAAACTGTGAGGTAAAACTGAGCTTCTCACGTGTAAATTCCATTTTGGGGGTGGGGACACAGGATTTTCTTTTGGAAGTTTACGTTGGTGGGGATCTTCAGAGCAGGGACAGCAGACTCAGCCTCTTCTGGTTTGGTCATCCCACTTTCCCATACCTCCTTGTGCATTTGCCCAGTAGCTGTTGACATGAAGAATTATTGCTTTTAGTTTCTTAGTGCAGTAAAAATAAAGTATGTGAAATAGGATTAGACTGCATCACACCTAGATTTAACTGTGATGCTGTTGGTTTTGCAGAGTTGGCATACCAAGGGAGCTTCTAAACAGGTAATTAAGTGAAATATAGTTTTGCAACACCTCTATAGCTTTTCTGTAGAAAATATAAGTGGATATTATCATTGATTCACTTCCCAGTCAAGCTAAACTTTCTGAGTGTCAAACTACTGTATTTTAAACAACGCAATTAAGTGTCTCCATAATCTTTTTATTCTTCACTTATTACTTAAACATGGAGATTACAAACAAAAAAAAAGAATGCTCCTTCTGGGTGCAGGGTCTGGGCTGCTGAGCAGGCAGAAGGCAGTACCTGTTTCACACTTTGTTGGTCCTGTAGTCCAGCCTGTGTCCTTCCCAAGAGGCACCAGTGGAGTTCCTGCTGTGTTTGAAGGGAATTTTGTGTGTATGGAGCTTCCAGGATCCCATCCTGTGTGGTAACTGATGCTCTCATTCTTTGTCACTGAGCTACAGAGTGCGAACCACCCCACCCTTCCCCTGTTTTTCTTCTCTCCTCAAAACAGGACCAGGTGTTCCAGTTGTAAGTGTGCACAGGACAAGTAACACAGCAAGTGAGTATATCATGAAATAAGTGTAAATTTTCTTATCATCCTTACTCTGGGGAATGTGGGAGAGGGGAAAGTAAGTACATGAAAACGCCATGCAAGTACATGAAAACAAATTCATATTAAATGCTATTAATTACCTTTTAGCAACATCCACATCAGCAAATGATAAGGATAGAAGTAAATCAAATGACTAAAACTTTCCGAGATGTTCAGATATGTTTTGTACTAAGTGCATGTGACTCATCTTCCGTTTACACTTGAGTAAATTGGATGGCAGGCTGGTCTTCATCCTTTTCACTTTCTTTGTAGATTATGCTGCCATTGCAGTACACCTTCTGTGTTTTTAGAGACGTTTTTTAAGTTACAATCCAATTATGTTGAAGTCAGGTACAGTCCTTGGATGATTGATCATAAAAGCTGACCTGCCTATGGTGATTTAGTCCTTCCCTTATAGTTCTCAAATCAGAACAACTCCACGGACATTTTCAATGAAGACAAATTCACTAATAAAGGCTTTTTAGGAGGGTATTCTATACCTCTATTTGTCAAGTTTTACTCATTATTTTTTTGTATATTGAGACCAAATCTGTTACTGTTTCCTGGCTGCTGAAGTGATTTGTAATGGAAGACTGTCCTTCAGCAGTTGAATTTTCCTGGTGGTGCAGAAGAGATAACTCTGCTACCTTCAGCTCCACTGTTGCTCCACTAGCATGGAGCTGTGGATTACAGGAATTGGGGACAACTTTTCATTCAAAGGCACTAAATCAATTCTCACATATCCTCATTTCATGAATTGGATTATCCCGAGGATTTTTCCCTGCATCTGAAAGTCCTGAACTGTACCTGTCTGCATCCCCTTTGTCCTGGGCCAGTCAGGATTCAGCCATAACAGTGGAGCTAATCTTGCATGTTGAAGTAGCACCCTGATCACTGCTGCCATGCTATAAAGTGTGAATTAATATCTGCACTTCGTTTTCCTTTTTTTTTTTTTTCCTTTTTTCCTTTATTTTAAGGCCACGGTTTGTGTTTGCGAAGCCCAGTGCCATGGCACACCAAGGGCGGGGGGTTTTATCCAGCTCAGTAAAGGGCAGCTGCTCCAAGTAAATTCATTTTAGACTTCAGTGGAGCTCCCTCAGTTCTGTGAAGGCAGACTTTTGCTCTTTATTACCTGCATCTAAAGTATTATTGAGTGTGAATTACTGAAATAGAGATTTATGTGCAGCACCTTAGAGTAAAGTAAAGCAGGTCAGGACAGAGGGATGTTGTTTGTTGTAACAACAAAAAGCCAAATAATGAGAGAGATAACTTACCATTAGTGTTTCAGTGCAAGATTAGATTATCCTCTTCAATTCATAAAGGAATGATTAAGGATTATTTCAATTATTCCATCCTCAGACTATAATTATACCATTTTGGTTGACTGCCCAGAACAAGCATTCTCCTCAGATTATCTGTTTTGGCCCTAAGTGAAGAGTTTATTATTTAATTTAAAAAATCTAAATTTTGGAAGCCAGATCTGTAATTTGAGTTTTAAAAAAAGAAAGAACAAATTAGCCATTCTTTCCTGTGTAAAAGTGTTGCTTTAAATTAGTCTGCAGCTTTAAACCAAGCTGATGGTCTTACTCTTGGTTGAAGTGCAGAAGACAAATAAGGACATGCAGTGACCACATTTAGCTATGCTGGCTAAATATTGCCTTGGAATAGGTAATATTGGGGAAAAGGATGCCTGCGTGAGGCTTAGGATATTGCCCAGCAGAGCAGCCTTGTGCTGCAACAGCTGCTGTTAGGATTTGTCAGAGATGCTGATATTCATGTTGGTCGTCAGAGATTTCATTGGTAGTGCCTAATGAAAACAAAACCTGCCAAAGGCAAAAAAGTGAACTGGATGTGGATCTTTTTGACTTGAAAAGTAGTTGCATTATAAAAAAGGTATTTACACAAGGAATTAATTTACAAGATTAATTGCAAGTTTGATTTGCAAGATCATTGCACATTTGTCTCTTTTTCTTTAAGTTTTTTGAATCTTGATGTATCTCTCGTGTTATGATTCTCTGTGCCTTTCAACATGGTTTTTCTTCCTGTTTTCTAGAGTTTTATATTTTGGAAAATAACCCTGTGTTGAAAGAAGTTGTTTTTAAGAAAAAGAATTACAAGACTGAAATCAAAATGCTTCACCTTGAGGATTACGGTAAATCTGGCAAAATGTTACTTTAGCAAGCCAAAAGCTTTCTTAAAACATTACTGTTTTTCATCTGTGTAACTACCAGCCTTTAATGTTTTGCTCTTTTCTTAAAAGAATTCCCTTTACAGTTGTCACTGCCAAAAGATTTCACGGCTCGAAACCGGTATGCCCTCCTATTAATAATGTAAGTATCTGTGTAGAATCACTCAAAATTATAAAAAAGTGCTTCATAGAAAATATTTAAATCTCAAATTAGATTTTTTTTTTTAATTTTTTTTTTACCTTTTGTAGGAAAAATATCTCATGGATTTGAGTTGAGAAATCAAAAAGCTTGTTCTTGGGAAGATTTTGTGACAGGTGCTGTCTAGTAGAGATGCCTGGGGTTTTTTTGAGCTAGTCAAACCTAACTGTGCTTTGCTGTACTTTCATGTACGGGGAGGCACTGGCGTTCCTGATGGTGTAGCTTTGAGTTGTCCTGCGGTGTTTTCTGGACCCTTACTAATCCTACCCACAGAGCATCTCACTCAGAGCATGTGCTTCTTTTCATCCCTGAGAGAAATGAGTGGAGCTTCCAGGAGGGGCTCAGTTGAGATGCATAAAGCAAAACTGCTTTTAGGAACACCAGAATGAAGAAAAAATTATTTTTGGTCATCGGTGGTTGAAGGCTTGATAGGCATGATCCAAAGCCTGTTGATTTTTGTAGAAAAGCTTCGTGGGAGGAGGATGGTATTCCCTGGAAACCTGTGCTGTTCTTTTAAAAGGAGATGGGGTGTGTGTTTCTTGCAGGGAGAGTCAGCCTTTAAGTTGGTGTCTACACATGTGCAGCAGAGGAAAAGAACAGAGTCATGAGTGTGCTTGAAACCTACCTGGGAAAATTGGTGAAGGCCAGCTCAGGGCATCACTCCTTTCTCCACCTGAACTCAGCATGGGTGGAGAGAGCTTTCCTGGACCTACAGAGCTTCTTCCAGTCCCTGCTGGAAAGAATTGATGTGAATTTCAGTAACAGAAGTGTAGGAGTGCATTGCTAAATTCATGAAAATGCCACGTTACCGAGCTGTGTCACCTGGAGCAGGTCTGCCCTCAGCGACAACACAGATCCTTATTCTTGGATGTGAGGTGTTTACAGACTTGAGCTGCTGAATGATCCCAAATTGCTCTTCTCAGATCAGATAACAGGACAGAAAGGCATAAACCTGCTTATTTCTAAGCCCAGTTTGTGCTTTAAAACTCAGAATTTTCAGTTGTAATTATCTGCAGTTGTGGAAGCTCCCTGCTTTAGTTGGCTCATGAACATATTTTTCTCTTCTTGCGGAGAAACAGGACACATGGATTTTATTTCATCTTTGCAGCATTTCCTAGCAGAATCTTGGAGGCATGATTATATTTTAAGCAGCTCTTATACGAGTGCCAAAGGCAAACTGACTCTGTGAATTGACCCCAGCAGCACTGCAGGGATTTGCAAACACTTGTGCTTATTCCTGTTTCTGAGAGCAAGGAAACACAAAGGTGTTAGCAGTGCAACGCTTCCCTTTTCAAGTAGCTTAGTAGATACATAATCTGCCATATGCAGTTGTAGCAAAATATGGGGTTATAAACTCGTGTAGAACCTAGAGAAGACAGAAGGGAAAGATCAGAAACCTGAGAAGTCCAAGGCCAGAAATCGCAGGAAAAGGGAAAGAAAAAAGACAAGCTAAAGAAAATACTATTTTGAAAGTATGAAATACTTTTTTTAAAAGAAAATACTACATTTTGAGATATCAGGAGTTTAAAGACTTGAGAGCAGTATTGAGGCAAGGTCTGAATTTAAATTTACCAAAGCTGTCGGTACCCAGTGAGCAAATAATGTGGCCAAGTCATAATGTATGGATATGTTTTATAGTTGTTTTATTTTTTTATGATAGGCGTGTGGGATAAAAAGGACATTCATCAACTTATGAGTACAGATTGTTGTATCTGCATTTATGAAGACTTTGGTTCTTTTAGGTCAGATCCTTACCTTTGCAATACTCAATTCTCAATGTTAGCTTCAGCAGGGGTTGTTTTTAGAAAACCCTGTACACTAATGAAAGTATGAAACTGAAGATTTCAAATCTGTCCTGGCTCATGTAGAATGTTTTGTGTCCTTCTCTTCCCTGGAAGAAAAAGGAGTTACATTAAGCTGTGTTTCTTCAGCAGCTTTTTACAGACTTAAAACTAAGATTGCCAGCAATCCCTTTTTCTATTAAAGACGTCCCCAAATGAAATATAAAACTGCAAACTGTCACTGAAGTTATGGGAGGTTCCCTTGTGGGATGATTATTTGAGCCTAATAAATTCTGCCTAGCTCTTGAGGAAGAATGATTGGATATCTGTGGGTGTATAGGGGGTAATTCCTTGACCTACACAGCTCCAAATTGACATCCTAAGGTTTATTTCATGATCAAAAGTATTCAGGTCCAAGGAGAACATGTAGCTTTTATAGGGAACACTGATTAGTTGTGTAGATGATATCATTTCCCAGATACTTGACTTTTCTGAGTCCCAGAGTGGTATTGTTGGGACTGATGGAGCAGTCCCTGTTCCTACTGCTGGCAGTGTTAGATGAGAACTGGTGGCTGATAACAAGTGCTGCCTTTCCTACTGTTCAGCTGCCCCTGCTTTCTTTCTTACATTCTCAGCCATGATATGATTATCATTATATTCCAGCTATTGAGAGAAAAACCTTTGAAAATGAATGCTTACCAATGTCCTTGGTAAGAATATTGGTTTCATTGTATGTCCATTTTTTGGGAAAGGAGATTCTATAAAACATCTTGATGCAGGCAACATGCACTTAGAAATATAAAACCAGAAGATATAAGAACAGAAAAGTGGAGCATTGGCAGAAAAATGGGGTTTGCTTTCCATCTCAGTAGCACTGCACTTTGAAGAGAGAAAAGAGGGAGGGAGAAAGGAAGGAAGAAAGGTGGCTGATGGGTGATTTTATGATGGGGATGAAGTTTGGGGTAATCTGTTATTTGGGTTTTTTCAAATCACAGAAAGCTAGTAGCAATTTCAAAGGTGCATGACTATAAGGCTTCTGTATTCATGCAAGGATGTCTGCAGGTAAATTTGAACTTCCAGCACACCCAGATGCCTGAGTGTTAAGGCTGAATCCTGGAAGGAAACCTGTACCAATGGAACCCGGTCCTGGTGTGAAACCTGGGTGTGAACTGAGTACAGTTCCATGTTGACACAAGCACAGCTTAAGGACCAGGACTTGATTGTCCTGTAACCTTCAGCATTAAGATGGTGTGAACATTGATCCATTAGCAGCTGCAAAGCAAGCTGCAGTGCGCAAACAGTAGGTCATTGTATTGCTGGGTTAAAATTTATGTCCATCTGGCTGGCTGGATGTCTAACAGATCTCGCATAGAAACCAGTTATGTTGGCTGGCACTATTTTTCTTTCCAGAATTGCGATGAGTAGCCCATAAAATGTTAAATAGATTGAAACACTTTCCTTTCTTGCATTTGTTCTCTTAAACTACTGATAACGTTTCACACTCAGTTTCCTTCTGATGTAATACACACAGTGTAGCTGTATATTAGAGAGCTGCACGGTAATTGCCTAAAAAAGTGATTACCATCTCTTTTCTATATAATTAAGATGAAAGTTTAAATTTCAGATCCTTGATTTCCTCATTATGGTTCACCTTACTCATTAAAAAAGTTCGAAGATACACTTCTTGGTAACACACAGGAAATTATTAAGTAAAGGCTTTGGCATTTAATCTGGGTAAAAAAATCAGAGTTGATAATCATTCTTTATTTTGCTTTGATTGGGATTAACCTCGTTCCTTCAAATGTGTAGATAATGTATCTTAAATATCAGTATCTATTATTTAACGCCGTTTAAAGTTGTCTAATATGTAAGTGGATATTGTAAAACTGAATCAATGGAAAGATTGTCCTGATATTTGAGGGGGAAAAAAAAACGGAGTATTCTTCAGAGTAGCGGTGAATTGTCTCTAAGAGGTTTCTGTTTGTTTATTTCTTTGCTTGTTTTCTTATATTTTGGTCATAAGCAGGAGTTGGTTTACCTGGTTTTGAACCGATGAAAGTTTTAGGCCTTGAACAGGCAGTCAAACGTGTTCATGCCCCCAGTGAATGCACTCGTGGGACTGATAGCAAGATAAGGCAGTAGGGTTGGAAAGGGAACGTTTTTTTCAGCTTTGAGAACACGCCATTAAAATACTAGAAGAAATATAGGGAGGCATAATGCAAGTTTTGGGATATATTCAAGATCTGAGGCACACACTGCCAATTAACAGCTGTCTTGTGTACTTTTCACTTCTAAAGGACATTACTCATTTTAACTGGCAACTGGCAAGCGTAAAAATATCTGGTAGATTCCAGTACTTGATTGCAATATGCTTGCAAGGGGGACATCCCTGAAGTCCCTTTTGTTTGGCCAGGTTTTCCTCTGTAAAACTGCTGAAAAGTTTACTTTCTAGGGGATCACTAAGTCATGTGAATGATTCATTGATTGCTTTGCCAGCCATGCAGCTGGTGCCTGTATTCACCCTGCCTCTGCAGAGCAAGCCACTGTTTCACTGACCCTTTGTGTTTCTGTTACATAAAAGTATTGATGGAGAGTCTTCTTTTTTTCTCTTTTAGATTTTCTTCCCAATTCTTTGAACTTTGTAATGTTTCTCAAGGCCTAGAGGAGGATTCATTTAGCGTAGTCTAAAAGAGGAATAGACTGGAGGCTCATTCCAACTGTTTCATTGGCAGTAGGAGTCCTGGTGCTATGGGCAGTGAGGGATCTGCTCTCTCCCTTCAGTCTTGTCCACACAAAAGTCTTGGGAAGTCACTGAGATCCATCCTCTTTCAGCTCCCCCTACTCCCACTTCCCCTGCAGCAATACGTATCTTACTCTGTGAATAAAGTGCTCATTTAATCTTCTGTAGAAAAACAAAAGGAGATTCAAAACCTCGCTTCCTTTTCTTATAACACACGACAGGGTTACATCTCTCATTCTCAAAATTGTATTTTTAAAGTCTTCAGCCTCAAGGGTTTCAGAAAGATATTTTAAGAATAACAGTTTTATTTTACTATGCTGTGTGCTTCAGTCCTGCCTATCACATGTTTTCTACCCTTGTAATGTAGTCTCTTCTGGTGATGTGTTTTAATTTGTGTGGCCATATTGCAGGGAGGAGTTGTAAACACAGAATCTGTCTTTGGTTGCAGTCTGATATGTCTGGACAAGGCATATGAACAGAGAGAAAAACCTTGGGATTTTTCCTTCTCAATGTTTGAGGCTATTCAGGGTCTCTGATTTGTGACCAGTAATGGTGGGTGTGCTTGGAAGCTAATGCTCATGAAATGTGAAAAAGAAGTGGGTTTTACTATTGCACCAGTTTTGCAAAACGATCTTTCCCCACTCAGTTTCACTGTAAACAAAAGATGATATTTATTTTTGTAGATTGTATTCTTTGGTTTTTAGCCTTTTTCACATATTTGCTGTCAAGTTACCTTTTCCATATGCTGCACCAAATCCACAGTTGTGGAGAAATTAAAAGACATACACTGGAGATTAAGCAGGGATGACACCAGTTATATGCTATGCATCTTTTATGATTGTCTTCCCCCCTGCTTGGTCAGTCCTACAACTTCTAAAATTCCTATTCAAAATCTTGTCACTTAGTTTTTAAATGATGTGAAATATGGAACAGATTTTGCTGCAGCCATGCTAGCAGAGTGGCAGAGGAGTGTTGCTCAGAGTACAACAGCTTCTCTGCTAACACTGCGTTGTTCCCTCTAGGCTGTAACTCAAGTCATGAACAGAGACTTTAGTTTAAGCTATTGGTTATAGAATCTGGAAGTACAGGTTCTTCTCTTTTCAGCAATATATAAACTTATAATGAGCTGCCCCTTTTTCCAGTCAGTCTGAGATGTGTGTGACTGACTTGCAAGAAGCACACAAACTCCTCACTGAGGTCATTGATGTTGGTGTATTGTTGATGGTTTCTGCCTATTTAAGCAGTACCACAATGATGAACATCAGCAGTGTGCCTGAGCCATCAGCAGCTAGGCTGCCACAGTGGAGTCATAATCCCAGTGCAGTTGCTGTCACTTGTGTGGAAGAAAAATGAATCAGAAAGAACTAAGCATAGTCTTCATTTGGATCATCTGCTCTTGTTGTTTGAGCATCTGGAGATGATGCTCCTTTAGGAACCCTTGAGGATGTTGAAGAGCCTGTAGCTTTGCCTTGGCCTTTTGGTGATGGCTTTGATTTTGCTGTAGTGCTTTGGCTGGTCCGTGATTCCCTTAGGGCTATCCATACTCGGGTGGGAAGAAGACCTCTGTGTTTGCAGTACACCTAGGCATAAATGGCATGGACTTCCTTCCAGGCTTACTAGTGGGGTCAAAAAATAATTCTGTGAAGAGTGTAGCACTGAAACAACAGTTAATTATAATTAGGCTGTGAGTAGTGATAAGCATAAACCAAAACCTGACCTTTGAGATGGCTGTAAAACCAGGACAAGCATTCCAAATCAGGCTGTGCATCTGTTACTGCACTGTAGGACCAGCCTTGATTTGTTACAGAGCCCTCAGGATGATGTTCAGACTTGTGTGAAGGATAAATACCTTGCAGAAGCCCCACATAAAAGGTTAAGAATGGGGCCTAAAGGGTGATTAGAATATATGCTGTCTCTCTCTGGAGGACAGAAGCACACCTCAGATACTCAGTATCATTTTATAGTGGCCACTGAAGAGTAAAAAGACCTTTTGATGCCAATGGGAATTTTGACATGGACCTCAATGGAAATAGCTTTAAATGCCTATCACAGACTACTTATATGGACATTCTTGAAATAAACTAACCGCTGGAAAATTGCTTCCAAAAGCAATACATCAAACAACCCATCATGCAGGGCTGGACAATGTGTAGTGTTTAAAGTCTGACCCCAAAAGTAGCCCAGCTATGGCCTCCAAAAAGGAGCTTGAGAAACCATCACTGTCAGTTCTCACCCACTGAGAAACTTGCTGAGGTTCTGTTTGTTGTTCCTTTTTAACAGAAGAAATTCTCTAGGGGTATCACCTTTGATTTAAAACGCTTTTTGGTTTTAAGCGCTTTCTGGCTTAGAGAAAGGCTTATAAATGTAATGGTTCTTCTCCTATTCCTTAGTGTCTAGAAATATAAAATATATGTATATACATATGTATACACCAGATGTATATATAACCTAGATAAAGAACATGTATAAATCAAATGTGAACACTGTCTTAGTTTTGTTCTCATGTTTGATGGGAGGAAGCAGGCTGACTCATGATATTTTCACTTTTGTGGAGTGTGTTAGTCTGCTGCAAAGTTACCTAGTCAGACATGGATATTTCTGACATATTATTGTGGAAAGTTGAAATAAATTACAAATAATTGTAACTGGCCTGAGGCTCCTATTATTAGAAGTAATGATAAATGCTTTGTGAAAACATCTGTGTCAATGTGTAGTGCTTCTGAAAACCTTGCTCTGTGCAATGAGCAGAAATTGGAAGTATTGTTCTTCTCCTTATTGCAAATAATAATGATTATATACTTCCTGAATCTTGTGTTTTCTGCAGAGCTCACTTGACAGTATTTCCAAACTCATTGCTTTGCTTTGTTAGCAATCAGTGTAATTGCAACTGAATTGGTTAAACACACCAAAAAAATGCCCTTCTTTTCTTTTTATAAAGTATAAACCGGATGTGCAAGATAATGGTAAATCAAGCATAACATGTCGTGGCTGAGTCTGTAACCAAGTAATCCTGATTTAAGTGCATGATATAGCAGCTAAATAGATAGGTCTGACTGAATTTGGGAACACATGCATTCATCATATGCTTGCTAATTAACTGAGTGATTACCTTGAAGATGGTCTGTGTTATCCACAGCCAAAGCCAGATACTGAATCAGCACATTATTGTATATAAAAGACAATATTTATTGTAGGATATTTTCTCTCTTTCCCCCCCAGGGTTTACATAAGTCTATTTGGAAAAATAATAGTTCCTGTCTTCATCTTTCTTTCACCTTAGACAGGATATTCCCACAGACCATCCAATTTAATTTCCATACAGCCAGCACAGACACTTTTACATTTTAATTTGCATTCCACTGGCAGATGCAGCCTGCATAGAACTATTTTGCATTTTGTACAACTTCATGGTAGCCTGCTCCTTTATTCTGTGTTTATCTTGGGGGAAAATAATGACAGACTTCCCTTTTAAAACTGACATTTTATTTTCTTTGTGAGGAAAATAGTGTATTTGGCTTCAATGGAAAATCTTACTGTTTTTCTAGAAACTGCATTCTCCCATTCTATTTCACCTTTTGTGCTGTAAACCACCTTTTTTTTTTGTCATAAAATAGTCTTATCACTCCTGCCTGCATCCATTTCTTGCTATGAATTTGGATGGAGAAAATATAATTTTCTCCAGTGTATACTTTAGTCGTCTTTGTACTCTATTTCAAAAAATCCATTCAAGGATACAACAATGCAATTATTTTTGTTTTCTAAGATGACATCCTTCTTAATAGTATTATATATCCTACAAAATGGTAATCAGGGTGCTGAATGAATTTACCTTTTTGTGTGTTCAGTGCGACTTAAAAAATTCTGCATGAGCCTTCTCAGAACTGAGCTAGCCATTAGTGATTGTGTTTGGGGTTTTTTCTTCACTTTGTTATAAGCAGCACTACCTGCTTGAATTTTCTGTGTCCTTCAGCAAAGTGTATTGAGGTATTGGCAGCACCGCAGCATAGTGGTTATAAAGTTAAAGGAATTATTTTGCTGCCGGGCTTGCAGCACTAATGGGATGGTATTGATGGAAGTGACAGTAGCTCAGCAGGGTTGCAAAACCGACTGAACTCTGCCACGCAGGTTAAATAAAATATCAGAGCTCGGCACAGTGCATCACATTGTCAATAGTCTTCGTTTGTGTCTGGTGTGTTGGTATTTGCAGTGATGAAGCTCCAGGCAGCCAGTTGGTTACAGATAAGTTTCACATTGACTGGGACTCAGTGCTTGTCAACTCTGATAATGTCATCGTAGCTCGATTTGATGGCAGAGGAAGTGGATTTCAAGGCCTCAAGATCCTACAGGAGGTCCACCGATGCTTAGGATCAGTGGAAGTGAAGGACCAAGTAGCAGTCGTAGAGTACGTATGTGCAAACTCTTCTCCTCTTTCACCCAGCCTCCACCTGGATGAATGAGCATTTGAACTAAAACTGCCCAGAATGTTTTCTCTGCGTTGTTAATGTTTGTTTCTTAATGCAGTTGCAAATTTTGAAGCAATAATCCTTTCATTACAAACAGCAAATAAAAAAATCAAACAGGCGTTTTTGGGGTTTTGTGTTAGTGCTTCTCTTTGATAAAGGTTTCCTGCTCTGTGCAATCCAAATATGCCACCTGAGCTAATTCATATTTGTCTGTCTTCTGTAGGTAAATTTCTTGCTGTGCACAGTAACATTTAAATGCACTTGTGTTACAATATTTTAGGTCTATACCATAGGATACTGCTCTCATTTCCACCACAGAGTTCCAGAGTAAGTGCACAAAGCAAATGGAGTTCTAATGGTGTAAGTGAGAGCAAAATTTGGGCAAATGCCTGTTATTTCTCATTTGCATTATCATTCGTAGACTTATATAAGTCCACTAGCTGCAGAAAAGAGTAATTTCTGTCTGAGAAGTAATCATATGTAGCTTTGACAACACTCCTTACTCAGGGTGCACGTGTCAAAATGGCTCATAGCAAGGTCTGAATGGACTTTTTATGGGGTTTTCCAGGCAAACACAGATTTAAAGCCAGGTATTTTTTCTTCTTCTTTTGGAAGGGGTCAATGCTTCAACCATTCCACGAATAGGAAGCTGTGTCCAATATTTCCCCTCAGGTTATTCTGTCTTTTCTGTATAAAATTCACCCTAGATTATTAACGGCCTTGATGAGAGAATTAATTATTTGTATATTTATCTAGATTCAAGAAGTTCCATTCATCTTATCTTCCTTTAGCTGGTGCTAGGCACCTGGTCAAAGCCAGTCATTTAAGCTCTAGTGAGTGGAAAATCCTGGCTTTTCTGAAGGATGATCCTCCCCTGACTGAGAGAAGTTCCCATCATGTGTAGGAATGCTAAAGGGTATCCCTCTTTTCTCCATTAGCTGAAAAGCAGATGTAAATGGATAATTTAGACAAGATGCTTAAATTCAGATATCTAAATTAGATGAGATAGGCCAAACACCAACTGTTTGCCTTATAAGAAAGGAATTAGGAAGCAAATCACTTTTCCCAGTGCAGTACTACTTGTATGGATGTAATTTCTTCTTCTACCTGATCTGCATGTATGACAATTACTTAATGAACAAATAATGTTCTTTACATACTATATTCAGAAAGTAAAATCCATCATTTTACTTTGCCAAAATTAAAAAAGAAACTTTTTTTCCTTTCAGATTCCTTTTGAAAGAGCCCTTCATTGATCCTAAGAGACTGGGTATATTTGGAAAGGTAATGCGCAAAAGTAGCAGGATATATCATCGTGATTCTTTAAGAAAGTACTTTCAGTTCATAAACAAATATATTTCTCTGTTTTACAAAGACAATTGCAGTTATTAAAAGAGGAGGAAAAACCATCTATAGTTTACTGTCTGTTCTGTACAGTATTTTTTTCTCAGAACGGGTATTTAAGTCAATAAAATCATTTTTATGGTATAACACTTTGCATTTCAGAATCTGAAGGAGAAAGAATTTTTTAAAAATTCTGCTTTCTTTAGAAATTTTTAATAGGGACTTAGTTTTTGTGAAAGCTTGTTTCTTACAGTTTCATATTTGGGCTGCAGTTAAATTGAAAATGTTGTCCTATAAAACACAGGTTTTATATCTGAATGTTTTACTGACCCCTGAGCTTAGCTGAGCACCTACCCTGTGGTCCTGTCAGCAAGTTCCTTGTTGCACCAGTGAGAAATCTTGCCTGTGCTATTTTATCAGCTGTGTGCATGTCATTGCCCCTAGCATGAGGTACAACGAGGCAAAGGCTTGACTTTTAGTAGCAAACTGAACAGAATTTTACTGATGTCTATTAAAAAGCAGCAATTAGAAACACCACACAACTGCTGCTTCATCTATGAACTGGCATGTGCAACGTTTTAATCTTTTTTTAAGGTTTTTTTTATTAAAAATGAAGCTGTTTTGTGCCTTGGAGCTCAAAGCAATAGCAAACCATGATCGAGTATCCCCCAATCATCACTTTTAAGAGCAGTGTTTCACCATGAAGTGCCTTGGTTGCCATTCCCACTCTGCTGCTGAGTTGCTGCACAGCCTCAGGCAAGTCATTTAACCTTGCCTGTCTCGGTCTGTCTGGATGCAGGATGAGGAGATTGACATTTACCTCCTGCGTGGCAGCATTTTGAGGACTGGCTGATGTTTGTTATTAGCACATGACCTTCCTCAAAGATCTGAGCTCCTGCTGCACTCCTTGAGCTGAAGGAACCATCGCTGCAAGAATTTCACTCGAGTCAAAACCAGTATTTGGGTTGTACGGGAGCAGCCAAAGATTTTCCAGCTGAGGACATGCAAGCAGGGCCAATTTCACCCACCAAGTGATTGTGGCACACGTTTCTATTCAGGTTGTAGTGCCTGTTACCAATATGTATGGAAGTACACATGCAATAGAAACATCAGCATTTCTCCATATCCTCTTCCCAAATGATTGAAAGCACTGTTTCTGGAATGAAATCCCTAAGCATCCAGAACGGCTTGGGTTTGACTTCAGAAATTCTTTTCATTGCTCCTTGAGAATTCCCACTTGTTTGCTGTCAAAGATTCATCAGTATCTTGTTTCCTAAGAGTAATGTGATGATACAGCTGTTGTATAGCCTGCATGTAACCATGGCTTTACATATCTGCCAAGGCCTACCTGCAATTTTCTTTCACAAAATATTATTGATTACCATGTTCCTGCATTTATTTTCTGAAAGCAGTGTTGAGGAATGAGGAGTGGGAAATTCGATAAGCTTTCAACACTGCTTTGAATTCGGGGAAATTTCCCCTTTCCAAGTTAACCTTTCAGAGTTCTTTTTTTGCTGTTAAAACTAAAAAAACCTCATAAAATTTAAAAGTCAGTTTTATAATAAAAAATAAAAAAAATCTATTTAACAGCTTCTTAGGGTTAATTGTATTTTCCTTCACTCTGCTTGTTTTAGAGTCAATTAAAAATCTACTTTAAAACTCATTTCTTTTTTATCACGTACAAGAACATGATAAAGAAACAATTTTTTTTTTTCTTTCTATGTATTAAATTTGCCTTACTGATGAAAACAGAATATGCACTTTGCTTGAAAAGAAGATGACTTTGGAATGGCTTAATGCTGATCTCATGAAGCTGGACATTCAGGGAGCTCTTTAAGAGATTTCAGAACTACACAGAAGTAAAATTCTTGTCACAATCAGTGATGACAGTGAGGCACAAGAGTAACAAGACTGTTCAGAAGTGAGGAAAACTGCCAGACAATCTGCCAATGCCCCCTTGCTTATCTCTGTGAGGGGTGTAAGCATGATCCAAGGGTCTTTCTGAACTGTTAGACAGCAAAGTGTGGTTCCATGTAGTTTGTGGTTTATTCATGGCAGTGAAAACAGAGTTTAAAACTGAGTTAAAATTCTACAGCCAACATCTGTCTTGAAAATGTGGCAATTAGGCTGTAACCCCAGAAACCCAGTGGACGAGTGAGGCACCACATGTTCTTGCATCAGGATGTATGGAATAGCAGTGTCACTGTGAAATGCTTCTAAGAATTTCTAAAAAATTCACTCTGTAGTGTTTTTGTCCTGGAAAGCCTGGCTGGAAGCAAGGGCACAGGCACAAAGGGAAGAAACTCCCAGGAGAATTAATTGAGCTCTTAATGAAAACATGGAATAAATAATAAATAACCTGGCAATACCTATCCTTGGATTAAAATTGTGCTGTGGAGCTACTGGGCAAGACACAAACAGAATATTAAACAAAAGTAAAAGCAGAGAAAACCCAGAGGCAGAGGAAAGTTGCTATTCTCTTAAACTCTTTGAATTATACAAGTTACAGGTGCCCACTCAGAAATTCTGTCTTAGGTGAAATCTACTCCTGCACATGAATAGATCTGGATGGCTCTTGGCCTCCTGGGCTGAAATTTCTATGGGAAACGAATAACTCAGTTCCTCACACTCCCTTGAAAATACGGCTCTTACTTGGTATTTTCTTCAGTGTGTCCGTTCCCACTTCTTACAGGTTGATTCCAAAGAACAGTCCTTTTTGCTTACATTTCTTGCATAAGGTTAAAGGGTTGTCAAATATTACCATTTTTCCACAGAAATCATCTGCTCATTAAATATTTAGACATGAAGAACAGGAGCAGGGAGGATTTGGAAAAGTCCATGAGAAAACTGTGAGCACTTGATACATAATCTTTTTTTGGATAAGCTGGTGTTTTGCATTATATTTTCCCTGTCATGGGATAATTTCGTCTTCCTGAAGTGTGTTGTGCCAAACACAAAATAACAACAACAAAAAATACCTGAAGAAATACCAATTTTTCAGTACTGATGAAGGGAAAACAAAGATGGCAAGTAGAGAAATTTGAGAAGCCCATAATATATGAGAAAATCATTGATCCCAGCTGCCACAATTCAGAATTTCATTTTCTGTGAGTCTAGAATGATTACAGGTGTACAGAAATGGATTGCCAGTGTCATTTCAAGGAAATCTGTGGTCTCAAGTTAAAGCTTTCACAAAGGTTTCATGACTCTCTGGTGCCAACTCTTCCAGGGGAGATGTGTTGGACTTTGGAGATGGTGAAGAAATATGCAATACTCATTATTATTAACTGCATAGATTACAGATCATGACCAGGTCAATGAGATATTTATGCATTCTTAAACTGTAAAAATCATACCACTGGATTAGCACAATGGCCTTTAGCTTTGTTCTTGCTAGAATGAAATAAAGCAACAGAAATCTCCATCCCATTGTTAGGGGTATGGTGGCTACATTACATCGATGATCCTCAAATCCAGCGAGCGGCTCTTCAAGTGTGGAGCTGTGGTGGCACCAATCACAGACATGAAGTTATATGGTGAGTACTCCCTTCCCTAATCCTGTGTGATAGTTTATTCAAAATACCCTTTATTCATGGAGCTACTATTTATTTTGACTAAGGGCAGATAATGTAACAATATTAGTGATATTTCACTTCAGTTTCTTGGTCTGTTTTTTAAATTAAAGTTCACCAAAACCCACAACAGCCACGGTATTAATGACAGCAGTGATTTTGCAGTTGCCTCGTTTCCTAGGAATCCTTTAGGTGTATCAGCACAAGTCAAGACTTCCATTAGGAATGAATCTTTTAAGGATAGCAGTGAATTGCCTACAGTATCAACCATGTTGTCATTCAATCACAGGTTATTTGGTTCTGTATGTGAAGTTTTGGGCACAGGCTATGAACTGTGATACACAGGAAACCAGACCAGATTACTTGAATGGTCTGTTAGACTTTGGGGTTTAGCTTGTGTTTTGGCTTGGGTTTTTTTTGTTGGTGGTTGGGGGTTTTTGTGAGGAGAGATGGTTGAGTATTGGTTAGTTTCTTCTTTTAACTATTTAAAAGTGGGTTTAAATGGTGCATCAAAATGGTACATTCTGTGTCTCTAAATGAACATCTCTGTTGACTTCATGGCTTAAATAGCTTTTGACTCTAAGTCAGAAATGATGAGTTTTAAAATAAAAATAACTTGGAATTCACAAGCTTTGTTGTTTTTTGGGTTTTTTTTTTTTTTGCAGCATCAGCTTTTTCAGAAAGATACCTTGGGATTCCATCAAAAGAGCATATTACCTATGAGGTAATTTAGCATAAACAAGTAACTTAAAATGACCATTTTACTCTCAAAATACAATTTAATTACAGCTTTGTGTGTGTTCGTTCACTAGGCATCCAGTGTGATACACAATCTTCATGGTTTAAAAGAAGTGGATTTGCTAATAGCTCACGGGACAGCTGATGGTAAGTATTTACAGATGCAACTGATTTGGAGGCAGAGCTTCCAATAGGCAGGCGTTCAAGGGCTGATGAGGCACACACCTGGCTAGTACATTTGCAGCTTCATTTTCCCAGTGATAGGATCCTTTCTTTTCTTTCAACTGTCACTTCTAACTCCGAACTGCTGATGCTTTTCTTTGCTGAGGATTTGCACCTTTTAGGTACTGTATGTTCTAATTTGTTTAAATCTTGTGGACCACTATCTTGCTAGTGAAAGGTATTATATGAATTATTAGTAGAACAACATACATTTTTAATGTTGTTTTAAATTCATAGAAATTCTGCAGAATTATCAGTACAGTTCGTGAAGTACATCACCAAATGAGAAGTTAATCTTTTCATCTAATTAATTACAAGGTAGTGCTGAAGCTTCTGAAGGTGAAGCTACACAGAACCTTTTAATAGCACCGATACTTTCAGCAGTAGATTAAGACAGAGAATGAGTAACACAGGGTAAGTTCTAGCACTTTAAATGGAACCATAAGATTCATCAATTGAGATAATTTGTAATTGCAGATTAAACTGCAGGGTATTTTTCTGAACTTTCTTAACTGAAATAAGTCTAAAGAATGAGCTTTGATGCAGGCACAAATTACAGTGATGCAAACAGCTGCTCTGTACAGACTGACATGCCTGCTTCTTTCCCAGTATTTTCTGGTGGATGTGGGATAATACAAGGTTTCTTACTCCTCAGTCTGAAGCAAAAATTGCCTCGCACTGGCGAGGGCTGAGGTGACAGTGCCCATGCACAGCTGGCACAGTGCCAGCCTGTCACCCCAGTGTGACTTGCCAAACCCATGTTATGGATCCAGAGTGCGACCAGAGGGGTGCAAACACTGTCCAGTGCCTCTCCTCAGAGCACAGGGGAGAGGGATGAAAGTATACTGGGTGACTGAGCAGGCATGAGGGGCTCAGGCTTTGCTGATTGCAACAGGCAGCAGCAATTTCTGCCCCTCTGAACCGAGCACTGGAGGGAATTGGGACTTTGATAGTTGTCTGAGCAAAGCAGGGTGCTCTGGCCTGGGAGTCTGATTGCCTGCTGCCCCTGCTCAATATCACATCCTGTGACACTGCCCAGCCCACCTGCAGCCTAAACTCTGCAGGGTCAGGAGATGGTAATAATGGTTTTGCCACACAAAGCTCAGGTTACTGATAGGTTCCAGAAAGTCCATTACCTAAAGAAGTGTGGGGTGTAATGACCCTGTGCAAGCAGTAGAAAATGCGGTGTGCTTTCTTTCAAGCAAATTATAAAATGCCCCGATGTTCAAACAGAATTGTTTTACACATCTCTAAGCTATCACTGTGTGTTTAAATCAAAGGTAAACAGAGGAGTCCTCACAAAGTCTCTGGAAAATGTGGCTTCCCTTGGGGCTTCCAGCTCCTTCTCCAAAACCTCTGCTGGAACACCCTGTTGCTGGTGGGGCTGACCTTAAAGATAGTCAGCTTCAGATCCAGTAATTACAGAGCCTGGAAATGTTTTCAGCCAAAGCTGTGTAACAGATAAGTATTTCTTATTAATGTCACTGCTTCTAATAATATCAAATGTTTTCTTGCAGCTAAAGTTCACTTCCAGCATTCAGCAGAACTAATTAGGAGTCTAATAAAAGCTGGGGCTAATTACACTATGCAGGTATGTGCACCTGTGACTTTTCCTATAAACATAGATGAACATTTAACCTCCTGTTGCTATTTCTTCACTGCAAAGGACCCTCTCTACCACAACACAGTGGTGTTACCTCAATTTGCAGTTAGAACTCTTTTTAATCCCATTTTCCTCACTGTTAGTATGGACGTCAGGAGCTATATCATCTTGTCGTTCTCCTGGGCTCTTCCTCCTCTCTCTCATCTTTCTTTTTTCCTCCTGTTTATCCTACAGTTTTATACAAAGTGCTCTGGAATCCATAGGCATTCTTTGTGACATGGAGATGTCACTGCTTTGGGTCCCTTTTTACCTAAAATGGTATTGGGTCACGTGAGAGTAGTTTCCCCTGATTTTCAACATTTAAATTTATTGAAAGAGCATGACAGAGCCTCTGCCAAGGCACGGACCTGCATGGGACCCACCTGGAGCACATGGATGCTGCTGGCAGAGGGTTTTGATTGAGTTAATATCTCCAAATATCCCTGAAGTTTGTTGGACACTGAAAACCTCGGCCTTGCTGGGCTTTAGGTGATCCTGTAGTTTCCACTGGAGCGTGTGAGCTCGTGTCAGGGAGGAGGTGGCAAGAAGGGGGTTGGTGCCACTTGAGGAGGGGAAAAGGACTTTAAATGTAGAATCTGTTCCTGCTGCCCTTGTGGTTTCAGCTGAGAGGATGTGAAGGCCTGTGGAGAGAGGAGGAAGCAGGAGCGACAGATTTCTCCCAGAAGAGCCCTGTTAAGCCATTCTCCTGCAACCTTGTGATAGCCTGGGTTTGAGGAGGTAGCTGAAGCTTTTTGCCTCAGGCCTCCTCAGGTCTCTTGTCTGGAGGCCTGGATTTCTTCATTCCCCCTGCAAATGTTTGCTCAGCCTCACTTGGGAGAAATTCCCAGTGGAATTTGTTTTAAGAGATAAAAATGCCCACATTTGCCCTAGGAGAGAGAGAAAATGGGCTTTAGACCAGATAGGAAGATAGTTAAATATATGAATAAAAAGGGTTTTTGCCAAACGTTTAGAAGCTGAGATATTGAGAGGTCCCTAAAAGCATGAGGTAATTAATCCTCATGGCTGTTAATGGGATTTGGATGCCTAGGCACTATTGAGAATGCCAGCCAAGTAAACTGTTGTAAGCACAATGGCTGAGAATATAAATTTTTTCACTTCTGCACATCCCACTGCAGTGGTTGTTTTATGTAAGTTCAAATTCCAAGAGAATGAGTTTAACTTTGGGTTTTATTAGCTTTCTTCGATGCCATAAAACTAATGTTATCATCCTGTTGTCATCTAAAACATTTTGAAGATCAGAGAAAGAAAATTAGAGCCCTAAATATTTGAAAAGCCTTTAAAAACTATTTACTTTTTTTCCTTTCTCCTCTGCCAGATCTACCCGGATGAAGGTCATAACATTGCTTCCGAGAAAAGCAAATATCACCTTTACAGCACAATCCTTGGGTTTTTTAGTGCTTGTTTAAAGGAGGAGACACCAATTTTACCACAGGAACCTGAAGAGGATGAATAAGGAAGCCTATTTGTGTAGCACTGAAGGGGACTTACCTTGTGGCTCAATAAAACCTTAAATAAAAGTGACTGTAAGATTGCAGATTCTGCAGAAGCTCAAGGGCAGCTAAAGGATACCACAGTGGAACAGCACATTTACAGACAATGAGCTAATAAACTGGAATTCGACTACAAAGTCCAAACATATTACCAAGGGACAAAACCTTTACCTTTGTGGAAGGTCAACAGTTGGTTACAGTTTCCTGGAAGAACTTAGTTTTGCATAAGTGTAGGGTTAGTGCATGTTTGTTATGTTAAGCCTCACTGTTGGTTCTGTAAGTGGTTGCTTGTTTTTTGTTGTTTTTTTTTTTTAATTTAAATGCACATCTTTATTCATCTTTGCATAAGGCACAAACTATCATAAGTATTCTGGCCACTAATATTCTAAAAGGTGAACTTCAATCTAACACTGTAATGTTACAATAAGTGCAATTCTTCTGCTGTCTATTACACGTAAGGAACCACAGAGATAATAAAGGGCACGATATTTTCTCTAGTTTCTGCTCAAAGGGGATATTGTCTAGTGCATCATATAACATGGATATTGAAAATTACTTCCCCCACACAATTTCAGCATTTACAATTATTACTGTACCTAATAGTAACCAATAGGGGACTTTTTGGTGGTGTGCTCTTGGTCTTTATGTATATACCCAGGAATCCCTAAGCAGAAAACCTTTCTGAGCTTGAAGAAATGTTTTCAATATGTAATTGACAGCTGTATTTAAAACAGTATCTGCGATTGAAATCATTCCCCAGTCCAAAATGTATCTATTGTTTCCTTAAAATATGTTTGAGTTGTGTTTTGGTATTGTTTATAGTAGTTAATAGTTTGCTGGTTACACTCTAATTTTAGAATATGCTACTTTGTCACATGTAAATTAGATACATAAATATTAAATTATAGTTTCAGATAAAGAAAGTTTATTAACAATGTATAATGCCACTGAGTAATACTTTACTCCTCAAATGAAGACATATTTTGTATAGTGCATCTTCCTTTCCTCCCATCTGGTCTCAGATGTAATTCTGATCATCAAGGTGGTGACGTAGCTCGAACACACCATTCGTTTTTATTCCAAGGCTGCTCATTAAGTCTCTTGCAACAAGGTTTAGCTTCAACAGCATCACAAAGGAATGAAATGTTTTTCGTTCGAAGCAAAGGAAGATCTGACAAGTTAGATTTTATTATTTATTCAGAGGGCAAGCCCCTCATGCATCCATTTATTTGCCGGGGTGAAGTACAGCAATAGAAATTGAAGCTATGAAATAAACAAGGCAGCTAGTTTGGGTCTGCAGAATATTAACTCTGATCACGGAAAGCAAGTACAGTGTTGGCTTAATTTGAGATATCTTCCTGAAGGTATATGAAAACTCCTGACAGATGCTGTGCCACTTATAGGAGAATAGCTGTAGGTTTTTTATTTCTGAATATATTCCAAATACTTTCCTACCCAATTAAGGCTTGATTTCTTGCAAGATTAAAAAGAAAGTAATTTTTGAAGGTAAATATAGTATTTAAGATGTAAAGTTCTGCGTATTTTATGAGAATGGGAATTGTTTTTAATGTAATGAAAAATCACCTGAAGCTTTTTTACTCATCAGTTCCTTCTGGAATATTTTCTTTCACTGTTAGGATTTTTTTTTATGATGCAAATAATTAATTTGTCTGAAAGGTGTGGTTTTATGGAACACTGAAAAGTCTCTTGTCTTTTAATGTTTAGTATTTCTCTTGTTTTGTTAGCAATGTTAAACTATTTTTCAATTAGTTTAATACAGTTTTAATGTGCAGTGATACCTCATTTGGGTCCCAGTGTCACCACGAAGTATGGCTTTGCTTTGTGGTATTTATAGGACATATGGGGTACATATAGTACAGTGTAGGTAGGGTATAATTTATGGGGGCTTCTATGTGCACTACAGTAAGATCACACAAAACAACAAAAAAAGTAAGAGCAGAATTCAAAGAAGGTTTTGCAATTCCTGTTTTCTATGGAGGAGCAGCGTTTTCAAGTCTTCTGTTGGCTGGGACTGCTGGTTTGTGATCTTATAAATTACACCCGTCACTGAATAAATGCTCACCTGACAGTGCTGATGCTTCTCCTACCCAGACATGGTAAATGAGCTCCTAATGCAGCTGAATTCAGTGAGGGGGTTTATCCCAGCTTGAGCCGAGTGCCCATGAAGGAAACACGAGCTGCGTGCACGCGCTGAGCGCGGCCGCGGCGTGCCGAGGATACGGGACATGGCCGATTCCCCCCAGATGTGCTGGTGTTTCTCTGCAGAGCAGCCACTCCATGCTCATATTTGCTGTGTGTCACATTCAGTTGCGTTTGGTTACCTGCAAAAGGAAACAAACAAGGTTTGTGTCTCAGCAGTGCAAGTGCTTGGGAAATGTGTTATCCCAGATCTTTGGATCCCACACCCTGTTCCCTCCTTTCCCTATAGCTCTGTTTCAGGCCCCCCCCTCCCTATTGACTCTAACTCAGCATGCCACCTCCAATTTTCCAGATTTTGAACGTGTCATAGGACACAGCCTTCTGTAGGAATGCCTTTGGCAAGACTGGTATGTTTAAAAAGTGTGTTACCTGAAATCTGGGTGGAAACGTGGTGCGCTTTTAATGTTTTCATTATTTCTCACACTATCCTGCAAACACAGGTATTTTTATATATACGTGTACACAAGGGTGAGCATCAGACACAAATTAATTGCTTTTACTGATATTTTTATGCATGAATTGAATTCAGATATTGCAAAAGTTTGCCAGATGCAGGCTCTGCTAGTTAGACTGAAGAATTTGGTGTAGGATGTTGCTTTACTTTTGCTGACCTGTTGAAATAATCCTTCCACTTACAGCACAACTGAGCAGAGTTACCTTTCAGAGTCTGCATACATAACTAATGGCAGTCATTAATTACTCTAGGTGATTTACAGTAGTGAGCAAGAATTAGTACCCATTGCACCGAAATAGCACAAAAAGTGTAGATTTTTTTGTAGCTTATCTGTTGTTAAGCACGGTGATGACATTTTAGGTTTGAAAAATTGCTGTTTGATTCAGCTGTCCTTAAAATATGACACTTGCTAGACTAGACCTATTAATTTGTGAAAAGCTAGGGAATCAGCATATCCATTTACTGCTTGCTAGAGCTTATCTTTACTTTCTTGATTTCCTCTCTCCTTTTTCTGCTGCTACAACTTGCAAAATCTATGAAACCTGTAGGTCATATTGAAATTTCAATTATATTACAAAATTGGGCATAACTGCATGTCAGTTGGAATACTTTCCCCAGACTGTTGAGTACAAAGAAAGGCTGGTTATTTTTTAAAGTTAATTATTTAATCTTTTGGCAGCAAGGACAGAATTGTTTATGACCTATTTTTATCAACATTTGCTGTGATTTGCTATAACCAACTGCTCCTTGTTCCTCAGTTTTTGGCATATGTAGATCTCCCCTTGTCTGAAAATGAAGATGATTGTTCTCTCAGCTCTTGCACTTTGAGAATGGAGTCAGTTAGGTTCATTTAGTTGAGAAATTGCACCTTTTAAGACAGGAGAGCTTTTATTTGATCTGAAGCCAAAGATTCTCCGTGGAAACTTGGAATATTAAGTGTTGGCTTCGTTAATAAAATGCAGAGGATACAAGGTGTGACCTCGTATCCCTCCTCTCAGGTTTATTAGACATTACTGAAGAAGCAAGTAAGAGGAAGACGACCCAAAGATGCTGAATACCACTTTCTTCTGCACAGCTTCAAATTACACAGGCAAGGTGCAGTGGTCCTGGTGTTTTATATTCACTGCAAATAACTCCTCCTGGCAAGTCAGTTGCCTCCAGGGAAGGAAGAACCTCCCTGGTACTGATTACTGGTACATCTTCTGCAAAACATCTTCAGTGGCATTAGGATTCCTTGTCTTTGTCCTCTGGATGATTTCAAGAGTGCTACAGAGAATCGGGATCTCCTGGGATGTGGCTAAGGAGAGTCACAACTTCCCAGGCGCCTGGAGCTTTGAAAAGGAAAGAAAGAATTTAGTTAAAACTTCTGTCTGTTGAATTTCAGACATGAAAGTGGAGAAGGAGCCCAGCATCAAGGAGGTAGGTGCATGACAAGTGTTAGTGATTCGGTCATCGGGGGGCTAAAACTCCAGGCATCTTACAAACTTGGCACCTAAATGAGCAGTGGGGAGTTAAATAAATGCTTGTTTTCCAATGTCTGCAAATTACAGTGTTGTTAGATTAGGCTGATCGGGTATTTGGATAGAATTAAGGAAATTAAACCACCTGAGTGTTTGCAGTCCGAAGTTTCCATTAAACTTTGGACTAGACCTCTTTCCCGTATAATTAGTTTAGAAATCCAATATCCTATTTTACTTAAGTGGAATTTAACAACAACAAAATTGATTTAATAATGCCTCTACCCCATGAGAACACAAATGATACATATATATATAATTCTTTTTAATTAAGATATCGCATGAAGTGCTAACAGCCTTTTTTTAGATTTCATGACCAAAGAAAAAAAAAGGCTTCTGATTGATAAAACTATCAGAGGGAATATAATTAGTAGGGAGATGCTTAGGAAATATTTCCCTAAGGAAAGTGATGTTTTCTGCTGTAATGTATTTTGTGTCCTAAACTAGCTGAGAGTGCTGCTGTCAGGGGTGCTTCTAAGGGAATTTTGATGTTGATGCACAGCTGATGTCCCAAGACTTGTGTGGGGACCAGGTACCTGCACAGCCAGGCATTCCCAACCCCCAGGCAGTGCAGAACCTTCTCAGCTCTCTGTGGAGGGGGGTTATAATCCCAGAGTTTAATCCGTCAGAGAGCACAATTGTTAGGAAAAGGTGTGAAATTGTTGCCTCGGGAATAAGAAGAATATTGTTAAAAAAATGACTGAGCAATATTGGCATCTTGCTGTTCTCCAGTTTGTCGGAGGTGAGGATGGGAGCTTGGCCAGGGCGCTCAGTGACCGACCCCACACACCCAGCTGACAGAGCAGCTGGCAGCAATTACAGCTCCAGCAGGGTCTGAAAATGCTCCAGCTTCACTGTGGAAAAAAAGGAAAGGGCATATAATGTGTGGACAGAATATCTTGTGTCTCATAATGCTGCAGGAGAGCTCCTTTAATAAAATGATGCCTCCAAAATCCTAATGGAGCACAGCACATGCCTGAAGAAGTGCTCTGGTTTGTTCCACCTCTCAGCCTCTTCCTGGCACATACATTTGACAAATAAAAGAGTGTGTAGAATCCAGTCTTAAGTAGGTGTTCAGCACCATTAGGAGTGAGATAAGAAAGAAAAGTGTTCTGGGAAGACAAGCACAGAGACATTTTATTGCAATATGTTGCTCTATGCAGAGCTGTCACTCCCAAATAAAGTGGTGCACTGGTAACCTAGAGACAAGTGCTTGATTCAATAAACTTTCAACTAAGGCAGGGAAGCCAGACCATTCTGTTATTTCCACAAAAGAATGATGAATTACATGGTTTCTTATGGATTTTCAGTCCTGTGTGTAATTTATATCCAACATTTCAGATAGTCATTATAAGATAAGAATTGTTTAAATATAATTCCACATTTGAAATAAGCAGTTACAGTAAAATATTTAATTTTTCAAAAGAGAGCAAATTGTTACATTTAAGGGTATTTACATTGCCAAGTTAGCTGTTCTTCATTTTGTTCTTTCTTTCCTATAAGTTTATTGGGCTCATAGGTTTTTAAATTGGAGTGGAAATTGCACTGAACTTGGACAGGGGAGCTTATCTTTTTCTGTAGGGATTGTTTATGGAAATACAGTGAATCTGAATACAATGAAATATTTGAAGGAGATCTTGTAGAACAACATATGAAAAATATAGAACATCATATGAAAAATATACATATTTGGGAAGGTGAGGAACCTGAAGGAACAAGTACAGTAATTTGCCAGTATAATCAGAATTAAGCAAGACAAAAGAAAAAGCAGTGTGGGAAATTGATTTAAGCATAACTTTTTGTTTTTAAGGTTTTTTTGTTTTTAAGTTTTGAAACTGTGCTTTTATCCTAAATTTTTTTTGTTCAAGATCTTCTTTCTGAGATGAGTCTGGAAGCAAAGTTGTGGGCAGGTGTTGCCAACAAGGACGTGAGTCTCTATCAGTCATTTTCTTATTAAAAAAAAAAAAGAAAAAATCAAAGTCCAGAGTGTAAGCTAGGACTTGGCAATTACAAGTGGAAGAGCAGGGGTTCAGCTGATTTCAAGGAGCACAGTGCTTCAAGAGGAGCCCTCAGCACAGTGGGAAAACAGAGCAAGGTGCTGTTTGCCAAGTGAAGAAGTTGAAATGTGGTTCATAAACAGCGTTAGGACGAGACTCTTTCTGTCTTAGTATGATGTGATGAGAAGGTCTAATTTCTCTGGTGTGCTAATGAGTATTCATTCGTTAGAGCAGAGACCAAACCTGGGCGGGTGCCAGACACCTCTGGTGCTGCGTGGGTTCACAACACGACACCTGACAAGAAGAATACATCAATGCTCCCTTAATGTTTTCCTTGCTTTCCCATGGCACCAGGGAAGAGTTTAAGAGCAGCAGCAGCCCAAAGGCCTCCTTGGGAAAGGGGGGAGAGAAAGGGAGCTGTGCAGTTGAAAGGAGAACCTCCTCCTCTGCTTGCTCTTCTTGTGGAGCAGGGAATCTGTCCAGGGAAGGGTTTGGGGTGATATTTGAGGCTGGAAGAAGCTGGTTCTCATATCTCCTCTTGTTGCCCCTGCAGGATTGTTCTGGAAAAAGTGGGTGGTGAAATCCTGCTCTTCCAAGGGAGAAAGGAAAGTTTCCCAAAGTAGCTCTTTGAAATGTGCTCATGACCCTGAAGTGTTTGTGAGGTGGGTTGTGGTGCTTGGCTGTGGGAGAAAGCAACCCCTCCAGTCCTTCACATACTTTGTGCTCAGCAGGGAAAGAAACTTCAGTGAAAACTACATGGGACCAGTGTTGTGAGCCAGCTGCAGGCAGAGCTACAGCTTATCTAACCATAGAGTAGTTATGGTTTTTCCCTCACCCTTAATACTACTTTGTTATCAATTATTATGTTCTGAGTCTAAAGCTTTAAATATATCCAACTGGTTGTACATTTTAACTGGATTGCTGTTAAGGGTTGTTTTCCTATCATACATTTTGGGTACACACTGTTACAGCTGGGCTTTCCTAAACACATCTGCTGCTCTGCCCAAAATCTTGTTTATGTGCGAGGAGGAATTGCTTACGTACAAAGACGAGAAGTTACTGTACAGCAGTGATTCTACTTCCTCCTGATTATGACTCTAATTAAACATTTGAGACTATGGCATCGTCATCTGGGTACAACCAGAGCTAGTGCAGATCTTGGATGCAGGGACAGTGTCCAGAGGGAAGAGGGGACAACTGTAGTATTGGAAATTCCCCATGAGCTGGGCTGTTGACCTGCAGACAGGGTTGTTGCCTATGTCCTGCATGAGGTGTCTCCAGCTGAAGTGGTGCAGAGTCCTCAGATCCTGACAGTGAGGACCTGTCTGTGTCAGCTGCTTGATCCTGGAGGGGGTGAACCACTCCCCACCTCTGCTGAGGCGATGGATTTAGGGTATCTGCCATGTCTTGCCCCTTCAATCCGTGAGAGAAAATTAAAAGCAAACCTAACCTCTTCTGGTAGTTCAGTTTAGGATTATGGTTTTGATGAAAAAAATAATGCAGTCAACCTGAGCATGTTAAAAATTGATTCAGTGATAAGCCCCCACTTTTTTTCAAACCAGTCTCTTACAGTTTAATCCATCTGCAGAGCAAACTGTGACTGTCAATTAGTGTTTCTCAGCATATCAGTCTTGGTTCCTCTGTAGCACTCATGGTGTGTGTGGCACCCTGGGAAGGGAAGAGAGCACACCTCAGAAATACTGATACACAAATTGCAGTATAAAATATGGCTATTGATCAATTTGAAAGATTTAAGAGCCCTTTTCTAGCATCCTAGCTGAAGCTTGTAATTTCTACAGATAAATATTGATCTTGTTGCCATAGAAGCCTTCAATTCTTCATCAGCTCCTGATTTGGGTTTTTTCTCAGTGACAGGCTTGGGCTGAGGGGAAATACATGAGGATGTGTTAACAGGAAACCAAGGAACACTGTGTAACACACACTTAATTAGTGCTGCCCCTCCAATACTGGTTCTAGGTTCCATTGGATTAACTTTTTCTGGAAACATCTGTGAATCCAAGGAAGCCATATCTGCACTTCATCCAGCAACTGCAATGGGACTCTGGAGCTACAAACATTTTTTGTGTAGATGAAGAAAAACAGCTCGATGCCTGCAGGATCCTTGTGTATTTTCCTATAAATCTATAAAAACATATTGATGCTAATTCAAGATACCTGTGTATTCTGAATATTACTTTGAGAGGGTGTGTCTGGAAGGAGTGGAAGCAGGTTTCCGGTCCTTTTTCCCTTTTTTATATCACTAGCACTGGCTGCCTATTATGGATGCTGTACTGCATTTGTGTTCTGTGCCAATTAACCTGCCACCTTCTCTAAACGAAGCTTGTACAAATGTTGCCATGCCCGACCACCAAATGTCACTGCACCCCTGCACACTCAACTGAGAGTTGGCTGTTTCATGTTTCCTTTATTATAGCATTAAGTTGATTATTTATACATTGATTATTAGAGCAAGTTCATTGGTTTAATGCTGTAATAAACCTGGCATTGAACATAGTTTTAAACGTATCAAAAGTATAAAAAATATGCATATGGCTGGACCTTTCTAAATTGCAGGACTGTGAACCAGACAGAGAGAAAAAACTGAAAGCTAGATGTGACATTTAATGGCCGTATTAAAATCCCTAATAATAAATGACAAGGTAATTAAGGTAGAAAAAATACCCCAACAAAAGTGGTTTAAGCAATTACAATAATGTCATGGAAGTAAAAGAACACATCCAACTTGCAGAGGGGGGATATCAGATTGTCCGAGTAAATTGATTATTCAGATTATCAATGTCTCATTTAAGTGTCTCCAGCTGTATAATGTAATGTATGAACTGGCACGTCTGACCATTTTAAGAGCTGCAGAGAATTATAAACTCCGCTGGGTGATGCAGAAATGTATCTACAGGTGATGCAGGGACCATGGATACAGAATAGATTAACATGGATGAGGAAAAAAGGGAAGGAGGTTTTATACAGTTGCTGCTAAAAATCTGTGCCAGACCCAGAGTACTGGAGAATCTAAACCCAGACCTAAGGGTTTATCTAGAGATAGGAAGGTTATACTTGATGTAATTGTTTATTTATAAGATAAAAAAAATCTTAGGAGCTGTTTATCCCACTCACCTCCTTTGTTTCCTTCTGTATTTTAATTATTCTGTTACTTGACATTCATGTTGTTCCTTAGCATTCATCATACACCTTTCCAGACAGACAGAAGCTGGGCTGTCCATCTTTATGGGTGAAAGCATTTGCACAAAGTTTTTCGGAAGAACCCTGCTAAACCAACTCTCTCCAGGTGAATGCAGTAACACTTTATTGCACATCTCAAAATGCCTACAATGGGAAACTAAAATTCTGCTGGAGATCATAAATGTTAAAACCCCTACTTTTATGATGAACTACAGTGCCCAAAGGAAAATACCCAGAGAATTTACCTGTTCTCTTCCTCATCTCTCCCTGTACAATCTATTTGTCCTTCAGAAGCAGAGAGGGCTCAGCCATGAGCTCCTTAGCCTGTTAAAATGCAAGAGATACACAGCACAAAGGACGGATAGCTCAGGAAAGAGATAATCTGGGTACTTAAATTGTTTCTATAGCAATTAGTTTTAAAAAAATGCATAAACCATTTTCTCAAATTTCTCTAAATTTTTCTCAATATAATCGCTCTTAAAACATGCTCAAGCAAAAAATTATCCTGCCTAGCTGATTGTCTTGACATCTTTGCAGCTGGATTGCTCTGTGTTCCACACGTAGGTTTCCTTTCCAAGTCTCACATTCAGCATTCAGGGTTCAATTTGGAGCAGCTGTTGGTGGGAGTGTGGGAATTGTCCTCTCACTCCCCTCCCTATCAACCCTCCTCAGCCTTCCTGCCCCCACCATCAGCTCTGCAGTGGGATTTCAGCATCCATGGATCCTGCTATGTTTGAGGTATGTGGCCTTCTAAGAACTCTTGTAACAGGGCGAGTGATCCTCCAAGGGCTGCAGTCAAAGCCCATGAAGTCAGCAGGTACCTTGCAGTGGTGCCTTCAGTGGGTTTGGATCAGACTTTCCTGCTCTCTTGTCTCAACATCCCTGCCCTGGTCTGGTGCAAATTGCACAGTGATAACACAGAAGGAACCTGTGGTCTGATTACAAAATACTGGAAAAATACTGCTAAAGAGTTCTTTCATTTCCTTTGAGAGGAGAAATTCACCTATTGCATTTGTAAGATGCTTTTCTCATCATCTGGATGTGCTCGAAGGGATCAGAGGTTTCTGGGTTTGTGGGCTGTGCACGAGTGAAGCCAGTGCTAACTCTGACAGAGATTTGGGGCAGAGATAGACACAGCATTGTCCTCTTTGCAGATACCTTATGTGAGGCAGTAACTCCTAGAGAGGCTTATTCTGTCCTGTAACAGTGAGATCTGTTGCTGTGTGCTATGTGCATGCTCTTTCTGCCAGAATTAAAGTATTAAGTGTGGGACTCCAAGTCTTGCTCACCCATTTGTAAACAACCCCTAAGGAGGAGTGATAAGGGTTATTAATGTTTCAGCCAATTTAGTCTGACTTGTTCACAGTCTCCCTAATCCATTTCTAACCAAGAGCACAGCTCTTCCATCCTGAAAGGCCAAGCTCCTGTGTCCAGTGAAATTGCAAAGATGACTGTTCTCCCAAGCTAAGTTTACACCATAAATTTCAAAATATATCACACATTTGCTTTTCATATTTTACATTATGGCATAATAAGAACACAGCCTAGCTACTGAGGCTTTGGTTTCCCCATGTGTGCAGCAGAACAAGCCCACAGTGATGTGAAAATGCACAGAAAAGGAGTGATGTGTTTACCTTAAGCACTTCAATATATTGGCATATTGCCTGTTTTTGCTGTCCCAACAGAGTTTTTGTGAGGGTAAGGGCAAAGGGAGTAAGCAATAAACTGTCTGCATTATACATATGGTTAAATAATTATTTATTAGCATTCATGTTCAGCAGAAGTGGAGTATATTACCATTGTGGATTCTATTTTATGAGAAGGTGGGAATAAAAAACAGGAGAAAGCTTCCTACTCCCAGATGAGCATCTCCTGAGTGCCTGGTGAGACTGGAGTATGGGAGGGAAGCCGAACACTCTGACGTGGGCTTCTCATCCTCGCTGGTGACCAGGTTGAGTGCTGTGTGGAACAGTAAATGTTTAGCGCAAGAGAAGGAAGAATAAACAATTATCAAAGTAGTTAAGTGGCCCAGAAAAAAACTTACTGGACCTCACTCCATCTTTTTCTTTCAGTGGCTGCCGTGTCTCATCTCATGTCTGTTGTGGTTGTTGCCTGTTTCATTCCTCTTAGTTTTAAAATAGTTTTGAAATTTTACCATAGACTCAATGAAAAACAAAAAATATTTGTGTCACTTCTGTCCCTCCTGCTGTTGCCCACATTTTCCTCCCCCTGGTTACTATTGAGGAGTCAGGTACCTTTGCCACCCTGATGGAAAAGCTTCTGTGTGACTGCTTTGATTTTCCATCTCCATCCTCCCCAGTACCTTTGGGTTTTTTTGAGAGACTGTATTTGTCAGCTCCCATGAATGGGAGGTTCCCAGAAAGAATAATCAGGAGTGAAAATGTCTATATGCTGAGGGAAAACCTGCTCCTGCACTCAGTACCCATGGACCGAAATGACCTCGAGTTGGTATCTGCAATGGTGAATCACATGGGCTGTTTAATTCCATCTGTTCTGCAGGCTGCATGTATCTGAGGACATCTCTTCAGAGTAAGAAAAGGTTTTCTGGATTCGTTGGGTAAATGATTGAGCCAGTGTTTCACCTCCAAATACAAGTAAACCCCTTTCCCTGGTGTTTATATAGGCACTTCTGCCTGTATAACAGATTGAAACGCTGCCTCTTCAAGAGATTGAAGGTCTCTGACAGCAGCAATCAGGGGTATAAAAAATGAAGAATGGTTTTCAAGACTCATCCATCCCTAAGCTTCTCTCTGTGACATCCCTGCTCTCTCTTTAGGAAGCATCTCTTGATGAACACATTTTTTCTCCTGCTGTTGACAGCTCTGTTTTCTGCCAAATTTTTACTTTCAGGAAACTTACTTGTATATTGTTTTGAGCTCTTAATCCTGATGAAAACCAATGAGATAAACTGATGCTCCCTTATTTGATGGCTCTGCACAGCCACACTGATGGATGCAGTGACACAAAGCTTGTCACTGTTGCGCAGTCAAGAGCATGGACATGAGGGCACGGAGTTGGATCCTCTGCTCTCTGCTATCTGCTGTAGGTGTTTCAGGATGCAAAATCCTCAAAGCAGAAACTGCTTCACCCAAAATGTCTACAACGCTGAAGTGGTGCTGTGTCATGATCTGCAGGAACCTAAGTTACCTTCCTTATGCAGGAAATCTTCCAAAAAGGCAGAATTCTTTCCAATACCACGTGATAATCACTGCTTTAGGGGAGATTTGGGAATTTAGGCTGCTAAACACTGATGCATAAGTGTAACACACTGATTCTGTTAGTAGTTTCCCTGGTATAAGTTTCCAGTTTAGTTCCCTTGTTGTCTGATTTGCAGATGCAAATCCCCACTTGGGAAAGCAGTGGAAACAGTGGAAAGAAGATCTCACTCTGATCATGCACACCCAGAGTTTACACGCACAAAATGATTGTCCTTTGTAGGTTAACTCCTGGGTTTCCTGAAGATAACTTTCACCTTAGGCTATATAGTTCTGTATGTGATTCCATCACCAAGAAGCACAATGTTTCATTGCACCCTGACATTTTGCTTTCCTGAGTAAATCTTCGAGAGCACTGACACTTCAGGAAGCACCATGGATTCTCAAGGTTTGATGTAGGAGGAACCATTATTCTGTCCTTCAATTTGTGCCCCTTAGTCATCCTACTCTCACTTACCGAGTGAGTGGACTTGAATTCAAATAACTTGAGGTTATTTAAAAGATAAGATTAGAATCTAGAGATGTCTAGAGAATACGCTTCTGAGGGCAGGAGATACTTTCTGTTCCTGTGCCGTATAGAATGTGATGTAGAGGTGGCATAGATGCTAATAATTCTTCCTCAGAAGCTGGAGGAGGGAAATCAGCTGGTGGTTGAGTTGTGAGCAGTTCATTGACCCTGGCATACGATTTATCTGTAGTAGAGCCCATCTGTATCGGTGAATATACAGCATTTCTATGCAACATCCTCAAGATGGAAGACACACATCAAACAATATCGTATCAAATTGAGAAAAACAGTTAAAGGAGTAGCTTACAGGACATAAAGATTGTTTAAAATGTTCTAATAGATGCCTGGAGTAAACACCTTGTTAAAAGGAAAAAAAAAAGCTTGTTTAGAAGGAAAAACCCCAGCCATCCAGGTAAAAAAGCAGTGTAAAAGATGCTATTAGGAATAATAAACATGTAGTTTAAAATGTGAATGATATTTAAGAATGGGGAAAAAAAAAGTTCAGATAGCTGAAATGTAAAGCACAGCAGATGGATCATAAGAAATTTCAAGACATGGTTTCCTGAAGGCCTAAAAGCTGATGATGGAGAGCTTCCCAAGTCCCGTGGAGGCAGAGAGCCTGCAGGGTGCCCGTGGGGCTGGGGTAGGAGTGGAGGAAGGGGTGTAAGGGAGCATCGTGGGCAGGTGCAATGAATCTCTGCACAAGAGTTCAAGGCAGAGATGGGACCGTGCTGAGACCTCAGCGCAAATGTTCTTAAAGCAAATCAATAAAATTTACAGTTACAAATTGCCGGGCTCAGATGCTCGTGCCCTAAAGCTCTCAGAGGATCTGAAGTGTAAAACTGATGAACTATTTCTGGCAGTACGTAGTGTTTAAGTACATCTCAGCAGCAGAGGGGAGAGAGGCAAACGATGCCAGTCTTTAAAAGCCCATAAGGAGGGGGGTGGAAGCCTGAATTTTGCATCCAGCATGGAAACAGGAGCTGTGGAAAGAAAGGGAGGGAAAGACTCATGGTTTGGGATGATACAGTGGGAAAGAAGTGCCAAGAATTTTGCAGAAACCCTCTCTGCCCTAAGAGCCAAGGCATGTGCACAGGACTGTCCTGCCATATATCACTTGTGGATTTTCCAGCAAGGCCCTTCACCAAATTCTCTTACTGACTTGAACTGTTATGTCATAGAAAAGTTAGTAATAAAAGTACATAAAAGGTGGGAAACAAAGGTGGGAACTAATTATTTAGTATTCCAGGAAAAACTGTGTTGGAATGTGTTCGAGATGTTCATAAATGAAAGAAAAGGACAAAAAACCGAAGCCAAGAAAACAACTCTGCTGATGATACAAAGTTGCTTTGTTCTGACAAGCCCAAAGCTGGCTGCCAACACCTACACAAGGATCCTGAAATCCTGGATGACTGGGCAATAAAACTGCAATGAAATTCAGCAGCAATAATGCAAATTAATGCGTAGCGGGGAGAAATTGTTCTATTTTTGTGCATGGTAGGCTCTAACTGCACTATTACTATGCAAGGGAGAGATCATGAAATCATTCTGGATTGTTCTCTGGGTACACTGCATGAAGTTCAACAGCAAGAAGGACAAGTAAAGCTTTAGGGATTATAGAGGACACATAAAGAATAAGGAAGAAAACATTATTATGCAGTTGTAGAAATCAGATTTTAGAAAGCCATCCAGAAATCTTGAATACAGTGTGTATTGCTGAGCTCCCTCAAAAAAGGTGCGCTAGAACCAGAAACACTGGTAGTCGGAAATTGTGAATATTTACTTTATAAAAATGATGCACAAAGCAAGTAAATATCTCTTCTCAACATCTACGTCTTGAGACCCGAGTCAGTAAAGATCTGCTTGAAATATTTGCCAGAGAATATCCTCATCAGAATTGGCCAACACCATGAATAAAAAAAAATTCGTTTGTTATGACTCCTGTTAAATTAAGTGAAAATTCAGGGAAAGTTGGTCTAAGAGCATTGAATGTTTTTCCAGAGAGAAATCATGAAATTTTAGCCAAAACACATTTTTGGATTTGTGCATTTTTTAGCAAAATGTTCCACCTGCCAGGCGTGAAGGATCTGCTGTGTGAGGTGAGACAAGGCAGGTGAGCGAGGAGAGCTGGCGCAGCTGGCATCACACAAAGTTCTTTGTTAAAGATGAAAGGAAGGACTTGGTTTGAGAGGTGCTGTAACCTACCTAAATACCTAAATTGTGGCATTTTCCATCACCTTCTCGTGGCCTTGCACCATTTTCCTTGCTGTTTTTTTTTCCCCAAACACTGTCTTTCAGCTCCTGCTAAGTCAGGCACACACCAGGTGATACAGTGGTACTGCTCCCTGGAGTGTCACTGTTGGAGGGTCTAATCCCTTGTGTAACATCACAGTAAATGTCAAGCTACTTCACTGACATCCAAGGATGCTCCCAGTGTAATTCCTACACCTTTCAACACTGTGCTGTGCTAAAGTCTGACTTTTATATCAAAATAAAACAGGAATACAAAAGCAGCAGAGCAGTCGTTGCTCTGTGCAATGGCAGACAAGCCAACTGAAGTTAATTAAACTTAGCTTTAATTAAAGTTTATATAAGCCAATAAAAAGCTAGGTTATGAAATGTTGAATACCAGGATTTGTTTTTTTTAATTTCATTTTGTTGATTTGCATGGTACGACTTAGAAGGAATCCCCAGTTCTGGCATGGAATTATATGATAAATTACATATAGATGAGGCAAATTAGAAGTTAATACAGCATTAAATGTTTTCCATTCCATAAAAATGGAACTGGAAAATGCTAAAGCATGCTCTGAACTGATTCTGAACTGCCTCTTTCATCATGCTGTTACCACGTTATTAGAGTAAAGTGGTAATTTTTTAAGTACTTCACTGAATAGCACCTATCCATTATGGAGCAATAAATGAATTGAGGAAAAAAAGGTAGAACCAAAGACTTTTCAAATGAACAATAAAAGTTCAGTTCATAATGCAAGTAAAAGGAAAATAGGCATGGTCTGTGACATTTGTACAGCATATGTACACCTAGAAAAGTGAAGTGCCATTGATTTTCCAGGACTCTTGAAGTGAAGCCCTGCTGAAGCAGAAGTTAGAAAGAATTGCAATTCAACATCATCCAGGGGAGGCCAGGGTGCCTAAAACCTCGATGGAGATGTCTCAGACCAGGTGGCCTGACAGGTAAATGGCTTGGGAATCACACTTCCAGCCTCAGCAGCTCAGCAAGTCCTCGTCACCAAGTGGGTGTTTCTGTCCTGCACTTTAGGATCAGAGTACCTTAAAAGTTTTTAAGCACTTCTTTACCTCTCAAAGTAAGGAGGGACCTGATGTTTTCTAGACAAAACTGGTATTTCCATCATTCCAGCTCAGTTGCTGCTTGTCCAGTGAGCAGGAATTTGTCTGTTTTGATAGTGGCGTCTCTCTGACACCTGACTTGCAGAGTCATGGTGAGATGGGTTTGGCTTGGAAGTGCCACATGGGTGAGAATTCAGCTTCTCAATTAAGAAAACAGTTTGTTGTGTGACTGGGCATTTCTGTCCAGCTAAAAATGTATATAATTTTAAAACACTTGGGGTAAAAAGCACTATATGACATAATATAGTTATCATTTCTTACTGCTGGCAAAATGAGGGGCAGGTGCCCTGTTTACCCTTTACATGAATCCTAAGAATGAAAATTGAAGAATTGCTGAAGATGGAGGAGAAAAAGAAGAAAATGGAACGGTTTTATTTTCACATGTGCCAATAAAGAGCCAGCTGTTGAAAGGTTTTGCTCTTAAAACCAGATATCTTTTATGTCATACCTCTTTTTGCTGAGAACTTCCCCATGGTTGCTTAATTAAAGAAAATAACAAGCTAAAGCCTGGGAGGATGTGTGTTCTCCTGATTTGCACCCAAGGACAAGGCAGGACTGAAACCCACACTGGAGCACAGCGAGAGTCCTGCAGGTGAGTGGGTGACTTAAACTGTCTGCACTGAAGGGAGAGGATGCTGTGGAATTGCTACCTTTTTATAAATATATATTTATACAAGTTAAGAAAGAGAGGGGTGCATTTCACAAAAGGTGTACTTTAGGGAAAATGGAGTCTGGTATTTTGTGGCCTGCAAAGTAGAAGCATTTGAGTGGTGTTACTGCTATTGGATACATCATAATAAATCAAGGATTTTCACCATTGCATCAAAAGTGAAAAAAAACCCCAACAAAACACCATAGATTAAGTTATTTATAAAAATCCTTAAAAGTCTAATGTGGTTCTTAACCATGGGAGAATGGTTCTAGTTTCTTCCTGTCTGTGCTATGAGAAAATCCCACAGCTTCTTACAGAAATTCAAAGCATGATTACGAAACTCTTGACGTTTGTCCTCACCTCAGTTTCTCAGGGAAAGGCCTGGCTGTCAAAGCAGTGAAAATCACCATATTTTATTGTTGGCTTCCTATCTAAGGACACTTGGGAGGCTGAAATTAGTCTGTCTGAAGATACTACCCCACCTCAAAAGTTGTACAAACCATTGAAAATTCTTCCCTTATCATTTTTTTTTCCCCAGAAAGGGAATGAAAGTCTTTGATTCTGTAAAATTTTAGGATGATTCTGATAGTGCAGGGTTGCAATCAGTCATAAAATGGCCTTCAAACACACCCTCCCTCCCTAGAAGGCAGCTGGGAGGTGAGGCTGGGTGAGCCTGATGTCTCTGTGCACAATTGAGAAATTCACAGCTAAATTAAACTGTCTTTTGTAAATGTGACTCAAGGATGCAGACAAGAAGCAAATCTGAAATTACCTAAAAAAACTAGAAAGTGGGAGCACGAGAGGGAATTGAACCTCAAAAAGGCCACATGAATATAATAAATTGTTCAACCCCCTCTTTTTCTGTATAGAACCATCTTCAGAAATCTCTCTCAACCTGCATCTAACATAAGTAACAAAAAAAAATAATTAAACTACATGTCTGAAAGGTTTTAGATGCCCTTTGAACTCTTTGCAGAATAAGAGTTTGTGTGTGAAAACCTGAATTCAGTGCCCAGCAATAGGTTCCCTACTGCATCCAGTTCATACTCATTTTTTGCCCATACAACCTTAGGGAGATTTCTAGTGCAGAAACTGCAAACTCTTGTGAATTACAAATCTTTTCTTTATTCTCCTGCTCATTTAAAATATTCTCTGAAGCAGTTCATAATGTTTATTTGGTTTTGTTTTGATTATTAAAGTTTCTAACATTTCAATACATTAGAGAATGGGTAAAGCTGTTTTCTCAGTGCAGTGAGACAGCATAAATTAAATGAGATGTGGAAAGTTTATCTTTTGCTTTGTGAATCTGTTCATTTCCAATGGCTGAATTAGTTCATTTTGCATGTTGATAGAATGTCTTGTTCAATCTTGGAAACCACACAGTGTTTTGTTGGTTTTTTTTATTTATAGAAGGTGGTTTGTGCTGTGCACAGCATTAGTTTGAGGGGAAGATGGTATTGTCACAGGGAAAGGAACAGGGAGAGATTCTGATTTGGCTTTGCTTTGGATTGTGCATTTGTATACATCTGCCTGAGGAATTGCTCTGGATTTTTACTACAATTCATAAAGTAAGACTGCAGTGAATCTATTTGCTGATTTCATATGATTCTCTGAATACTTTCCCTTTCTGAATGATTCTCATGTATTTTAGCACTGCAGGTCCCTCTCTGGCTCTCCTTGGCTGGCTCTTCTACTTTTATTTTGCATCAGATTTGATTCTTACTTCTATATTCCTACCCAGGATCCTCCAGAAATACACCTCTCCACATTGCCCTTGAGTTTGATTGAGCCAGTCATTACCAAAATAGACAACATTTCTAGTTCTGGGTGTTTGGAAGATTTCTGAGAACTGTGAAAAATGCAAAACATAAGTAGAAATAAAAACCAGAATTACTTAATTAAATAAGTTTGACCTAGTTGTGTTGTTGCCCTTTTTGTTTAATATCTCAGATATATCTATCTCTTCACCTGTATGTATCTCCTCCATACAAATATATTCTGTCTATTTATCTATCTATTTATTTATCTCCTGGTTATTTGATCTAGTCAGCATTGTTATCTGTGTCAAATATGGGCAGTTGTATTTGCTGTTGCAAGGAAAGTGTTTTGCAGTTTTCCTGATGTCCTTTGCCTTTGTTTTTTGCTTTATAAGTCCTTCAAGGCTGAGAACTGCATCATCCTCTCTGACTTGCTGCCACAAAATTTATTGACAGCCTACCTAAAGGGAAGGCTGATGGATAACAAGAGTAGGAGGAGGTGTAAGTTTGATGGATGACTTGGGTCTCAAAAGCCTGTGATCAGTCCAGCAATTGCCTTTGTCCATTTGAGTTATTCAGGAATCATGTTAGTCCTTTCCTTTCCTCAGAACTAATAAATCTGTAATGGTAAATCTTGTAAGTTTGTATTGTGACAAATGTGCCTCCAGGCAGTGTGCTGGGGGGTGGGACTGGGCCAGCTGGGCCTGGGCTAAGTCACAGAAAGGAAAAGGAGACCTTTGCAGCTTTTGATCCCCAGCCTCACGCTCTCCCTTAAGTGTTTTTTAGTTTTCATAGGTGTTTTACACAGGCACTGAAGACAAATCACATTTCCCACAACTCTTTCTAGAAGACGGTTCTGATGGACACTTGTTCCAGTCCTAACAAGAATACTCATGAAATCTTTTTTTTTTTTTTTCAGCAGAACTTAATTCCAATTTACCAGCTTAAATATCTAAAAGAATCACTCAATCATTTAAATAATGCAGCATGAGGGACCAAAACCTCTGATTTCTGTCTTTCTGAGGGATCGCTCCTCACCAGGATGTCTAAACTCTTTCTTCTTATTCACATTTTTTCCCCACTGACTCTTGAATTACTTTTAATTTGTTGTTGTAGCTTCATGGCAATACCTGGAATTTGTTCATACAGCTGCCCACTGGTCATGCAGGGCACTGGGAGGGGGGCAGGGGGTGCAGAGGAGCATCTCAGGCTGCCTGGGGTACTTCTGCATGGGCTCGTGAGGCTCAGGGGCTGAGAGTGGGGTCTGGGGTACAGATTCTGATTTGCTTCAGAATTAGGGTTTACTGGGGAGTTTCTGTCCAGCTTCTTGTAGACCCACAAGGGAAAACATCAGGAAAGCTTCTTTCTATTTTTCACTTTTCAGCCTCCCTCCTATCCCTGTGGTACCCACCCTCATCTCTGGGGAAAAGGGGTGATTCAGAGGTGGCTGGGTGCAAAGATCAGGCTGCAAGGTGTGGGGAGGCCAGTGTGCAGGTCACAGGCCACGACAGTGCCCGTCACATGAGAGGAAAGCAGCAGAAACCCGGGCTGGAGAGTCAAAGAGACAATTCACAACTCTTCTGAGGGCTGCACGGCAGAAATGTGATAGGAAAGGCAAGAATGTGCTGGACAGATGCAGCCTTTCACCTGAGCCTGTGGGAAGCCACTGCTGAATCTGGGAAGTGTCGCTGTTGAGTCCAAATGGTGAAAGAAGAAAAATGCAGAAACCCAGGATCAGAGATGAAAGGAAGCAAATTTAGTAATTTCCAAGGGTTTTTATATACCAGTTCACAAAAGGTGTGTTAAGTGGCATAAGGCAATTGGCCGTCTGGCCGTGCATCCCTTGAGGGGATTGGTCAAATTCTAAGACACCCATTTCTAAATATTTTCCTAGTCAAAACCATAACAATCAGGCAAACATCCTGCAGGTGCAATAAGTTTACAAAACCGTAATATTGTCTGAGATAGTTTGCATGGGAAAGACAGAACTCTCCCAAAATGCTACAGAGAGCCGAAGAAATTCTCTGCTGAAGCTTTTTCAGTATCCATAGGGAAGTGCTGAGGGAATTCAAAGCTGCATCCATCAGCCCAGGGCAGGAGCTCAGGGCTCTGTGCAGGGCCGAGAGCAGCCCGAGCTTCCTGCGATGCGAGCCGCGCGCACAGGAGCCCAGCCTTTACTCTGCTACAGCTCCTCCCCTTTTCCCCCCAATTCCTCCTCTTCTTTCTGTGCTTAGACTGAAATTCTCACTCGCAAAAGTATAACAAGGAAATCATGGTTATTTCCATCCCCCCCCTGCAAAGGCAGATAATTTATGCAATGATGAAAATATGTCTGAGGTAACAAGCTGACTTCTCCTCTGCTGCCGCCTGCATCGCACTGTGCCTGGGAGTGGAGGAGTGGGAGTGCTACCCTGGCTTGGTTTGCTGGGAGCCCTTCTCAAATCCAAAGGTATGGCAGGAGCTGAACTTTGGCCATTTTTTAACTTTTTTTTTTATCTTTATTTTTTGCTTCATTTTTGGTGGTTCAAAACAAATCACCTTCTGACACTGTGTCAGTTATGACAACGGCTCAGGATCCCAGAAAATGACTTTCTGCTATAGAACTGACCCAAGAAGTTTATTAGAAAAAGAGGAAGAGTATCAGCCCTACCTCTACTTTCTCTCTTTTCTCTTCATTATTTTCTGAACAATAACAAAAAAAATTCATGGCGTTTTTCTCTGTCTCACTTCAGTTGAGTTTCTTATCCAGTTTTACAGCAGCAGCTCCACTCAGAATCTGATTTAATCAGGCTGCATGCAGAAACCACACCTGTAAGCACAAATGGTCTTTCTGAAGGGCCAGTAGAGGACTACACTTCCAAAGATCCTATTCACATTTTTGGCCCTTTCCACCTAACATTTATTTTTAAAAAGGAAATTTTAAAGGTCAGCTGCTGCAGCCTTTCTTAACCAGCCTCCCTACAGTCCCTAAATGCCTTAGATGACCCTCAGCCCTAAGGCATGCTTGGAAAGGGAGATGTCAAACACTAATGCAGCCTTTGAAACACACCAGGAGTTAACCTTGACGTACATCCTGAAAATTGTTATCCTGTTTGAATTGTTTTACTAATGGGCAAAATAATTCAAGCAGAAAATGTGGAGAAGGTATTTTTCATCCCAAGAGTGGCTGGACATGGGAGCAGGAGAACTGTTGGAGGCAAAGAGCTGGCAGAGTCTCCTTCCCTGGGCTTGACTGGAGAAGACTTGACTGCCCTGCTGGTCCTGGTTCAGGCAGGAGAACGTGCAGGTGTCAGCTAAAATTACTCTGTGCTGCTGGCAGATCTAAGAGGTGTGAACAACCTGTTGGATTTTTTTTCTCCTTCATCTCTTTGGACAGGTCTATGCATCTCCAGAGCCAGCAGGCTAGAGCAAAGCAAGGCAAATCCTGTGGCAGCTCTGCTGTGATTTAATGAGCCACTTCCAGGCCACTGAAGACAAGGCACTATTTCTTATTTCCAGTTTTGTTGTGAGGAGGAAAGAAGCAAAATATTGTCATATTTGTGAGTTGCAGAACACTGAGTTAGCATCCCAAGGGCAGCAAAAGAGGTTGTTTATAGCCATCTAGAGATGCTGTTCCCCAAGGGTGGGCAGGGAGCTGCCATCTGAGAAAGCTGGAACTGCTGTGCCTGGGCCATGCACATCACTGTCCTCGTGGTGGAAATAGGGACACGTGTGCCTTCTGTGGAGCACAGGGAGAAGGTGACACAGCCACTCTACAGATGAAGCAGCAGAGCCTGTTGCCACTTTGGGGATGCAGGAAGAAGCAGTGCAGCTCTCAGGTGTGCTCAAGAATAGGAAAAATAATACCAAATAGCAGTGTTCTGATGACATGATCATTAGTATTTGCTAATCTTTGGGGATTTTAGAAGTGTTTTATATCTTTAATTGTGTTGTGCTGTCAGATGTAAGATCTCAGTGGCTCTCTGGGGTGTTACACTGCACCTCATGGCTCCTCCTGTTCTCAAGGCTGATTAGCTGAGGGCTGATAAGCACTGATAGGCACTGCAGGTGTGGTGTAAATATTAAAATCTGTTGAGATGGCATAATTTAGCCTTCTGATAAGACCACAATCTGAAAGCTTTTGCATGCAAAACCAGTTTACTGCACACAATGGCATAAGAATCACCTTTCTCACTCAGTACTCTGTGAAAAATTGTCTGTGGGATAAATGGTTGAGATACTGCAAAGAGGGATTCAGGGAGCACTGACACATCCTGGGCAGGGGTTGTTGTGATGGCTCTTGTCTCTCCCACACTCTCCCAATGGCCTTGCTATATGGCTCTGTTGGTACTGGTGGTGACCTGGCTCACTCCTGACACTGGAAGTTAGATTTTCTAGTGTGAAATGGGATGGATAATACCTTATTACCCATCTGTAAAGCATGCTGATGTCTGGAAGACAAACAAAAAAAGAAAACCCAGTCAAATAAAGGAAATGTATGTGATCAATACCAGGTCATCAGTTTCTCTGCAGGAAAAATAGGCAATCCATGTTCTTTTCCAGAAATACAGAAATTAGCTCAAATTGCACAGGTTTTGGATTGAGGCTTCTCCAGCGAATGCTCTGTTTGACTGACAGATGTAATTTAAAAGAAGAAAGGATGCTATAAATATTTTTAAAGACAACATAGCTCCATCTCTGAGTCTAGAGGTCTTTCTGCCTCACAAACCACATATAAAGATGCATGTCCTTAGGAGACAGTAAGTAAAGTAGTAGTGGAGCTTTTATCTCTCCAAACCATTAAACACAATGACAAAAATAAGGGTTGTTCACATAATACCTCACCAATGGAAAATGGAAGACCACTTAAAATGATGCTGTGTGATATATACACCCTGTATGCTGAACCCATGACATTAAATTTACCACTTTTTTGATAGCTAATTTAATCAATCAGATGCAATCAGTTTAATTATCAGGACTTCCTGAAATGTTTTTTGTGTTTTTGTTGATTGATGTGATTAATGATATTTCCAGATGTTGGTTTGTTAACATTAAAAATGGTCTCACTGAGCATCTCTGGTTGAGCTACTTGCTTTGTGATGCTGTGGGGAATCTGCCCCCAAAGGTTTTATTCTCCTGGAGATTCTGAATTAGGCAATAGATTCTCATGATGAAAAGCAGAGCTCCCTGAGGAAAAGATGTTATAATTTACACATGAACAACCAAGTTCATTCACAGGGTGCATGCTTACAGATTCCTGTGGAAAATCCTTACAAAATCAGTACATTTGGGCTATCACACAACCTGTCTGAAAGGCTCAGTCCGAGGAATGAGATCACAGGAATGTGAGCTTGACTTTCCTAACCAGAACTGGCAGCTGCTGGGTGATATTAGGCTAGTTTGTTATGAACCCCTGACAGCCACTGTGACCGACCCTGTGCTCCCCACCAGATGGTCTGTGTGTGGTACAGTCCCCCCTGATAAAAGACTGAGGAAGGCCAGTAGGTTTCACCAATTGAAATTTAATGAGGAGTGAAAAGAACCAGGTACAGGTTTGAAAGATGCTTGCCTGATTTTTTTTTTTTTTTCCATCTTCAAAACGACCTTGCTTTTTTAATGGCTGCAGATTAATACAGAAATGAATCCCAAGTGTCTGATTCACATCAAGACTGGGTTCAGGAAACATTAAGGGATACCTAGGAAGAGTCATAGATTTTACACAGAGAGTTTGGTAATGATTTTGCAGACAAAAAGGTAATGATTTAAGAAAAAGCACAAGTGTTGTTCTCATTCCCAAGGTTAGGGAAAATAAATCAGAAGTGCTTGCTTTCCCCAATTGCTTGTTTTGGGATAAGAAACTTGACATAGTTTTAATGATAAAACATGGAAGGGCTTGGGGCCTGCATCACCACCCATGAAATTCAGTGACTGCTGGCTTATGCCAGCAGGGTGCCTTGGCTACTCTTTACAGCCAGCTCCTGTTGGAGGGCTCATGTCCTTAGAGAGCTGCTGGGGAATACTGAATTATTAATATGGAAACACAGATGTGTCTGTTGTGATGAAACACCACTCTTCAAGCTCCACTGAAAAAAATGCCTCAATTTCAGAATAGGAAGAGGTGGATATGGGAGAGGGACCATCCACTGGTGCATTTGAATGGGCTCAGAGGTTGATGCCAGCTGAAACAGACAGGATTTATCACTGAGCTGTTCAATAGGTGCTTGATTTGAAGGTGCTGACACCCAACAAATTGAGGTGGAAGGATGCTCGTTAGAACGAATGACCTTAACAGGAAACCCAGTCAGAGCCAAATGAAGAGGTGGTAACTGACAGGAAACTGATCCAAAAGCAACTTTAGAAACACTGGTAGGTGTGGCTCAAAAAATATTTTTTCAAAGTTAAAGGAAAGACTGTTTAGAAGCCCCAAAAGAAGATTTGTTTGGAAAAAATGCATTTAAATTTTAAAAAAAATTATTTTGCTGTGAAAAGAAGAAAGCTGGTGAGAGAGATAAAAGAGAATGAAATATATGATCATATTTGACCAGCAAATGCTTGAGGTCCCATCTTGTGGGCTTTATCAAATTGTTAAAAGTAAAATACTTTAGGAAATGCTACAATTTGGAATTAAATTACATATTCTATCTATAATTGGAATTAAAATTATGCTGTTTGGGCAAATTTTGAAGAATGTGAATATCAATAGGTCTGCTCCCATGCACACCTGATGAAGGCTGACTGTTCTGTCTCTAAACCAGAAAAATTTGCATTCTTTGCAGCATTGAAAAATTGTGTTGTGTGAAGTCTGGGAGCAGTTACAAAATCCTCATTGAAGCAGCAGAAACCCAGGGTGTTGTACAGAAAGTGTGATCCTTTCTCCAAGCTCAATTCCATCTGCCAGCGGCGCTGGGAGTGCTGCGAGGAGCAGCCACGCTGGGATGAAAGGTGACTGAAACAGGGCTCTGCTCCTAGAGGGGATTGCTTCTGCTTGCCTCAAAGCCATAATGATCTGGATTTTCTTTTTCTTTCCTGTGATAGCTCTGGCTTATCTCTGCTGTGGAAGAGAAGGGACTTCCTTGGCAAGTCTCTGAGCTCTTTGTGGTCGGGGAAACCACGAGGGCACATCCCAAGCGATGTCCAGGTTGTGCATCCCAGTTTCTGTGGTGTGAACTACCTGCTCTGAGGAGGAGTGGGGCTGAGCAAAGGTGTGGAGCCAGGTCCCACAGCAGCCCAGGCAAGTAAACCTTTTCCATCCAGGAGCCAGGTTCAGACTCTTACCCAAACACGGGGTTTGTGTCCTTCCCAGTCTGTGCATCCTCCTCCATACAGCACCACCTCTGCTTCTACAGACCTTCATTGGCATTAAGGTCTGCTATAATACATTGGTTTTTAGTGTTTAAACAGTTCTTCTGCCTCAATTTTACCACTACTGCAGCCTTACACAGCAATAATAGTTATGTTTGGCATTTTTTGTAATGACACTTAAGCACAAAGTGAATCTCCAGAAGCTTTAAGTAGGTGATAAACTTAATTTTAATTCTTCCATATGCCCTAACAGAGTACGTGTGAAAAGGTATTTCTCAGCAACAGGATACTGATCTGTATGGCTTTCTGATTTGGCCCAGGAGGAGCATTCTTGTGTATCAGCAACATGAAAAGGGATGGAGGTGCCCAGCCCTAACTTGCATTCATAAAAATCTCATTTTAGTTATTTCGTCTGATCAAGATGGTATGAATTGCTTGAACATTCCTTGCACATAATTTCATGTCCATCAAGAAAGACACTAAAATCTGTGTTTGCAGCTGGTGGAGTATTTTGGATCAAAACCTTTAAATGCACCTTTCAGGATTTTTTTTTTTTTGTCAGCTGCAGTTTACACTTGACTGATCAGTGCCATAACTGAGAAAATGTTAGTTCAGATTGTATAGTCACTACTTGATACTGTCCTCATTCCTTCTCATGGTTCCTTCCCCAGTGACCTGACATCATATTTTTTTTTTTTAATGTGAGGCACTGAATGAATAATAGAAAAAAATCCTGGGACAGGTGCAGTCAAAAGATTAGGAAGTGCTAGAATTTTACATCGGCAAAAATAAGTTATTGAGGCTGATGTATAATCATGTAGGAAAAGACTCATTTTCTGCTGATTTAATGTAGTAATAACAGATAATAATACATCTTGGAGTTCTCACGTAGAGCAGGAGGGTGTTTATTCTTTTGTGGCAGGTGGTGCCATGCCCAAGCCTGGGTATATTGCATAAATATTGTTAACATCAAACATATCTCAGAGAAGCAGCCAGACAATGAATCATCCACTTGGAGAAGTCCCAGGCCACCATTTATCTTTATTTACCTGCATTTTTTACAGACATTTGGTGCTTTTGCCTCTGCTGAGAAAACTTTATTATGTGCAATCTGTCTTCTTTTTTTCTTTTTCTTTCTTGTTAATTTTTAAAATGTTAACAGGGAAAAGTCTTGGCAGGGAACTAGACACCTCCAAGATGAAAATTCTGTTCTATAGCCAGTCAGAGAAATTGCATTTAAAAAAAAAAAAGGATTTTAAAAATGATTTAAAATTATTTTAACGCATGAGAGATAATAATTTAGAATCTGTCTTTATAATTTGTTTTATTTCCTTACTCAGACCCCAAGAGAATTTTGGAGAGTAACTGGACTCGGTAACTATATGAAGCCTCAAATACTTCTCTAAATTTATAGCAGCATCACCTGGGTGGTTTGATATAAGCATTGGGAATCACCCTGGGTGACAAGGAATGCAATAAGTTGCCTAATAGCTTTGAGCATCAGATTAAGACAGGGAAAGGCATTTTGTCCACATAAAACCTCAGCAATCCCAAATAAGTCATCATGGGTTTATGAATGGCAGCAGGAGGCAGTAGGTGCTCAGTGTGGAGAAGGTGGAGTTACTTTTCCTTCCCCTGAGGATCAGGATTGTGACATGAGGTGCAATTCACCAGGAATGAAAATACTGCCATGACTACAGCCTGACCCCCAGAATTCAGCTTAAAAGTGCTCAAAAGCTGGATCATAAAACTGTTTCTGAGGTGAAAGCTTTCCTTGGACTGCTATTATGGACAAAGCCTCTTAAATGTCAGTCGAGAGAGCAAACGATAACTTAAGCTCTTCTCAGTGCTTAATTCTAAATTTAACAGGTGTCACTGAAGGATGAAATGCTTGAAGCACAGCTAAAAACATGATGCTCTAGCCTACGTTTAAGAAAGATGCAAGAAAATACAGGTTTTCAAGAGCTGTCTCTCTTTTGTGGGAACAAAAGTAATTTCTTGAGAAAATAACAATTTTTTTTGTCTCCTTACCTTTGTACCTGTCTTAGACTGTGACCTTGGGGTATGTTTTATTTTATTCTTACCTACCTTCTTTCTGGAAGCAACTAAAGGTAGAGGAAGTTGGAGACCTTTTCACCTGTTCAGACACATAAAGATGGAATCAGATATAAACCAGAAAAAAGTCAGTTTTGTGTCAGAGGACAAAATGCCATTAAAACCAGAGCTCCAGAACTCTTGGCTTCTTTATGGTATTTCTAGAATTGAAATATCTCATTGTACAGCTCATGGACTTCTTCCAGTATCACCACCACAAATGCAGAGCACCTCTTTGTAGATCAATTCAGTTATCCTGAGAATAGAATATATTCCCCTAGGAATAATTGTAATAAAACTGAAATCATAATTTTTTTCCTTTTTAACCAGCAATTCTTCATTCGCTTAAGGTACAACTGAAGACAAGAAAGCCCCTTGCTCCTTACCCTCAAACTCCAGGAGATTATCATTAAAATGCACATCTTTTTCTAAATCTGTAATTGGAAGAACTTCTCACACACCAAAAATGAGGTTCAGGTAGATGAAGAAATCTGGGTGGAAAATGGCAGCACAGTCCTTCAAAATGAAGAAAGGGTGATCTGTTTTCTGACTGTTGCTTAAATCTGGAGTAAAGGCAGTATGAGGTGTGTGAACTAGAGATGGCTGGTTTAGATTGGGCCTGGGCTGTGCTCGAGATTGGCCATGTGCAGGTAGGGATGAGTCAAGAAATCCTGGGCAGAAACCATCCTGACAAAATCAAGTTCCACAGCTGAGAGCCAGCAGCTCGTGTCACTTCTGGAGTCAGGTGTGCAGTGACAGAGCTGAGTCATTCACTCACCGTGGTGTGCAGGGACTCAGCTCTGTCTGTAAAGATGTGTTTTGGTGCCTTGGATGAAAGCAAGAACTTCACAGACTGTGTTTGTAACAGTGCTAAGCTTATTTTGTCTCAGAAATTATCTGGAAAAGAGACTGTTCTTGTACTGGCATACTTTTTAGTTTTAGAGGTTGATACGATTTCCTCTGCTATTTTTACCATTTGGTGAGCCAAGCACTACTTACTCACTGATTGATTTTACGTGCAGGAAAATTTGATCTATATCAGGATTTAAAGTTTGTTTTCTGCTTTTGCTAAATGGAAGATTATTTTTTGTTATTGCATTTAGCTCTACATCCCCAACAGATTTACTCACTGGTGCAGTGACTGCTGCAGCATCCATTGTTTAGTTATTTACCTCTCAGAGCTGAACACAAACCAGTTTTAAGTAGCTGTGTACTCTGGGTAGTGCACAGGAAGGACTAAACTCTCTGGTGTGGGATCCAGAGAGACTGGGGGAATGAGCCAGAATGAAATATGCAGGATGAGAGCAGGTCCTTGCCTTTCTCCTGGCCTTCTGTGTCTTATGAATGATGAAACTTGGTCTCTGTTGCCCTGGATGGGTGCTCAAAACATTGATCATCTCCCCAAGCAGTGGCTTTTCAGAATGCCGTGGTCAGAGCTGTGTTCTGTGTCAGGGTTATTCATGTTGGGCATGCAGAGGGAAGGTCTGACCGATCAGCTCCTTAGGGAAAATAGCAAGAGGAATTCAATTCCAGATTATTTGGATGATGAACTTGTCAACTGTGAGCTAAAAATAAGTGGTAGCATATCCAGGATTCGTGGCCTGATTTCTAGAACTCTAGAGAGATATGGCAATGATTTTTCTGTCTCTGTGATGCCATGCCATGTGAGAGTGTGTCTCCAAGCCTCTCTCCTCTTCCTTCAGAGCCCTGCTGGCTTTGCATGGGGGAAGAGGAGTATTCCCATTCTTAAAGGCAGCCAGGGGACTGAGGTCAATCAGAGCCTCTGGCAGCTGGCCTGGCCAGGGCCTTTCTGTCTAAAGCAGTTCCATTTTCAGGATAAACTACACACACTTCTGCGTATGGGCCACGTTTTTTAAAACACTGCTGAAAAATGGGGAGGTGGCACAGAAGAGCCACCAAGATATTATTTGCAGTCTCTGGCAGCAAAAGACAAGAACCCAATCTGTTGTGCTGACTGCCCTTAACTAGGTAATGAAAGGCAGAAAAAGAGCCTACATTTATTGCGGAAACATAAATTATACATTTTGCAAGGATGAAAACCTCTAAATTAGACAAAAAGGGCAGGGTTGAGGGGTGGGGTTGGGTATAGAGGTGGAGAGTGAGAAGAGGAAAATAATTCAATGTGTGTAAAAGAATCAACCATCACAACAGCTTTTTACAGGTGATGGTGGGTACCAGAGCCTCCCACCTCCTCAGATGACAACTGGATAACTCCGAGGAAGATGTACTTTAACTGAGAAAGGGTTACATTTGACCAAAAGCAAGTTATTGTGCTAATACACAGCTGGTATGTAGTAGTTAGTCTCACAGAGAAGGTCATCTTTGGCAATTTTATGGTCCTATCAAGCCTTAAATTCCTTTGCTATTCCTATATCCAGATAAGCTCTGCCCTCCCAGTACTTCCTTGGCAGAAGCAGCCCCTTACTTCTGCAGGCACAGACTCCTCTCATGGTGGAGTTTCTGCCACGAAGGCCCTGGGCCAGGATTTCTCCCAGTGAAAACAAGCACGAAACAAAGCCAAATTTATCTGAGGCTGTGCAAAGCAAAAAAGCAGTGAAATAACCGATCATGTGTTAAAGACTTATCAGTAGGTATTAGTAGGTAGGCACAGGAGTATCTGAGTACAGATCTTGAAATTAAAGAGGGGGTACTGCTTCCAAATGTCCACGAGGAATGCAGCCCTCATTCTGCCAGCAGAAATAGCTCCAGCACGTAAACCTCTGCAGCTGCAATGAGGCCCTGCTCAGGTCTGAGAGGAGGGAGACAAGGGGAAGGGAATGCAGAGATTCCCAGCTTCCTCCCTCACTTCCCTCTTATTTTTCAGGTGTATAAAGCATATTTACCCTCCGTAGCTGTCCAAGACCTTCAGGGTTTTGCCTTTTTGCTATAACAATGAAGCAATCAGTAATTTTTCCTCTGCTTTATCGCAACACTAAATACGGAAGAACTGGTGCCAGCCAGCCCAGTACCAACAAACCTTAACCACAAAGCCAACCTAGAGAGAGTCACCTTTTATTATGCTGCAGCACAGAAACCTCTGAGCCTGATCTACAGCCAGGGAGGTCAGAAGAAATATTCCTGTTGTGTCCTGGGGCTGGGAGACCATTCGGTCTCCAGTAAGGTCGGATTCTCTCCCGTGCATGAGGCAGAACACAAATGAAGTGGTATCAAAGATGTTACACGAGCCTTAAGCAGAATAAGTATTATATATATGTCAAATCTGTCACTTGGTGTTTCTATAGAAAGTACTTCATACATTAGAATCTGTCAGCCTGTATTGTCTCTGTTTGAGTTGGTCTCTGCAAACCCTTAAGCTAAATATTGACTTTTTGCATAAAGAACATGACAATGTGTGTAGGGGATGGGTCAGCAGGCCAAGGAGGAAACGCAGGCTGGGCAGCAAATCAATGGTGAGCTTCAGTTCTTCATGGCACAGGATGAAGCCAGGCATTTTGCTTGTGAAATTATTTGTTTTGCAGTTTAGAAATGTGCAGAAATTCAATATTTCTCCAAACGTGGTCATCCCATCTTAGTGCTGTTGATTGAAGTTTTTTAGTGCACATTATGCTGGATACTGAAACTAATGCAGTTTAGTATCAAGGAAAGAAAGATTAAGGCTTTGGATTAAAACTATTCCTCCACTTTTTTTCTTTTCCTTCTCAGCAGCAGCTGTACTTTTAAGCAGCTGAATATCTGGGGTACATTTCTTCTCATGCTCGGAGATCCTTCTCATATCCCCTCCCAGTCTCTGCTTGGAAAGTAATGTCATCTTAACTTATTGTGAAACAGTCTTTGTTCAGCTATAGGGGTGTGTGCACGCATAGATGTGCATATATATCTATTTGTATTTGTACAAAAAAATCTTTAGACTAATATCTCATACTAAAAATCCACCCTGGGCATTTGCTTAATGTGCTATAACAATAGAAATGGATAAGACATAAATAATAGACAGTATTGCTAACGGCCAATTACAGACCTTTATCATTAGAATTGCTATCTGAAGAATCTTTCTTTGATGTGTCCTTGATTTTGGCAGAACCACACAAAATGTATATTGTCAGTCTGTGGGAGTCAGAGCTCTTTGCTAGAGTCTAGCACAGATTCTTCATTTCTCATTACATATTTCTCTTTTATCTACCCAAAAAGCTGTGCCACTTGCTTCTAGCTAGTGAAGAATTTGAGCAAATTTTGTCTCCATTGTCCCTTTCCATTTCTGATGCTCAGATGGAAAAGCCACCCTTTGGCCTCATGCATTTTGCTTCATCCAACTTAAAAAATCCGAGGTAATTGCAAAAGTGAATTCAATTCATTTTCCCAATGCACTAATGGAGAAGTAATAAGTTAATGGCTTTTTCACAAAACAAAATGTAGCTCGAATAGTTTGGCTTTTGCAACCTGATTTAGATTGGTTGTACACGAGAATGTACAGCACTTCCAAGAGCAGATTTAAACAGTTGCTCGCCCTTGAGCTCCAAACACTACATTTTTCTCCAGGGATCTATGGGAAACAGAGGGGCTGAAGTAAAAAAGACAAGACTTCACCCTGTTGCAGAGTTTAGTCCTGCAGCAGCCACAGAGCGCAGAGATCTCTCCTGTGCAGAGCTGTGAGTGCTGTGCACAGCCAGAGGTAGCCCTGGAAAGGAGCAATTCCTCCTCTCCCAGGGGCAGGAGAGAGACAGGGATGCCTGATTTTTAAACAAGGTGGGTAAATATCCATGTTGTTGCTGCAGTTATCTGCACAAAATTTAGAACAAATTCCTAGATTTTGGTGTCATGGTCATACACACAACACAGGGCTGAGCAAGCACCTGAGGAGGAGCTGTGAGCCTGAGCTGGAGCTGCCAAGTGGTGAAGCTGGGAAGGCAGCCTGGAGCCAGGCAGGGAGCTGTAAGCAGTTATTTCATCACCTTCTGCTCCCCAAAGGTCCTCAGCGTTCAGGCTTTATGAATCTACTACAGCTTTCCACTCAGAGATGGGGAAAGTAATTTTTACAGATATGCACAGCCCAGGGAAGTAATCAAGCGCCAGCCTTATTTTAATTAATGTGCTTAAGTAGCTTTCTTACTCAAAATCATCATCACCATGCACATATGCAAACTGAGTATTACTTCCATTTTCCCAGAGTACCTATAAGTTCAGGAATTGTTATTAGAGACTTTTTTCCTAACAGTGTTTATTTTATCTTGAATCAGTTGTTGCCCTGTGTCCCACTAATTTTGAATTACTCAACTGTAAATACATGGGAATAATACTGCAATTGCAAAGTAAATCCACTGTGATTATCCTTCTTGATAATTAATTAAACTAAAAAATTTCTTAACACGGTTTCATATTTTATAGGTATAATATTTAGGAGTGGGATTCATTATCTATATTTTATTTAAGCTGTGATAATTTTCACACAGTAGTTAACCTTCCAATTACCTGATTTAGTTAAAATTATAACCATCAAAAAGCATATGTGGTATAATTAGAGCCATTTTAGAGTTATTGCAAAGACAAGGTAATAAATTATCCTCCATGTCTGCTTAGAACAGTATAAGGAATACCAGGATTAATTTTCAAGTGACATTTAGGTTAGGCTTTAAATAGAGCTTTGTTATACTGAGTATGGTTAGCAGTAAAAAAAAAATCAAGGAAGAACTCTCTTTACTTTCTATCACTGGAGTTGGCAGGTTAGACAAATGTGTCCTTAGCAGATGAGGGGTAGCACAGCCTCTCTTAAGGGATTGTACCTTAGACCTCTAGGAATCCCTCTCAGCCCATGTTCACTGCTTTTCTATTTTTGCTTTGAATTTTCAGTACAGTTTTCATCTTTTTTACAGTTGCTTTTAAAAGTTTTTTTAGGAAGGTTCACCATGTTTTTTCTTTATTAAGCATTTTCTCAAGAAATGTATTTATGACTAGCAACAGATTCTTGAGAACAGGACAGGTGATGCTTGGGTTTCATTTATGTGGAAATATTGAGAATGGAAATTTTCAGCGGTGCTCCTGCTTAGGGAAAGATGTTTCCTAGAAATGTTATTTTAATGGGGAGTTTCAGATGATCTTTTAATCTTTTTACTTCCAAGATGGGCAAAAAATATGGAGAGCTTTTGCCCTAAATATAGTTGACATTATGTTTACTCAAGACAGTCCTACTGAGAGCTTCATTCACAGTGAGAGCACTTAAAGAGTCAGTCAGCAACCAAAATATATACTTATTATTATTAAAGCCACTCATATGTCCAGAGCATCACTTTCCAGGTTGCTTATTTTTCCCAGGCAGTATTTTTCACAAGAAATATGTTGACCTATCTCCTCTCCTCTCCTCTCCTCTCTTTTTTATCTTTTTTCTCTTTTCTCTTTTCTCTTCCTATTACAGTGCTAAGGATGTAACTACAGACTAGAAGGAACAGGGAAGAAAAGAAAGATGAATTTCCATTTAGGTAAATTGTGATCCTTTGGCAGCTTTCTGAAAGATTTTCAGGTTTTGCATTATGTAAGTAATTCAGATAAAAACAGGGCTTGATAAGCTTTCTTTTGTGTGGTGCTGACAGTGCATCTGTTCGCTGCAGTTACCAACATGTGCCAAAACTGGCTGCAATAAATAGCTGCCTTCTCATAAGACAAAAAGTAAGAATAGGATTGTATTAGGATGCAAATGCTTTTCATTTATTCATTATAGTCTTTCTGAGATTTGTGCCTCTAGAGACACTTTTGTGTTTAGGCCAGAAGAAACTCAGATACTTAAAAGATATGCAAATCCTTTATGAAGTGGACTCAAAACACCAAATGACTTTGGAAATAGCTCGTAGTGTATTTGAAGCCTGTAAGTCTGGGATTATACTGCATTTATTACAGGAAGTAAAGCAGACTTCAAAAAATCTTGTGTTCTTTTAAAATAAATAAATAAATAAACAAGTGTCTCACAAGTCTTTCCCTATAAATAAACTATTTATGATTAAGTCTAGAATATTCCAGGACTTCTGGTGTACCAGGTTAATCAAGGTGGCTTTAAGTGCACAGAAACATTCAAAGGTTGATAGTGAGGGGTTTTCCTATTGCTGGCAAGCTACAGGGGAAATAAAAAGAAATACTGTGAGCTTTTGTAATTATGATTAGAGCATTATTTTAAAATAATAGTAATTTTAATCCAAGGTAAAAAAAAGGCAAACCCTACAGAAGAGTCTTTTTCCTTAGATGACATTTGCCATAAGACACATTTCCAGTGTAAGAAGGACTCTCAAATTTGCAAGATGGCCTCCCATTTTTAGGAGTGAGGGAAGGCTGAGAAGCAAATTTACTCCTTGATGCAGCTGATAGAAAAATGGAATGCTTAAAAAATCCCACCTAAGTTAGGCTGTATAAATCTCTTCGAGGCCACACAGGGTTTAAGCCACGAATTTTCAGTGATATCACACATCTTGTTGCACAAGTTTTGGATTCAGTGCAGAGAAGTACATGGAGATCTGGCCCACAGCATCATTTGCCCTGTATTTTTTTTCTTTCTGGCAGGGTTCTGCTGGGTTTCAGTGCTCCAGTTCCTGTTTAACCTAATTGCACTTAAATTCCTTTTGATCTTGAAAGAGCCTCAGCTACAAAGAAAACAAAATAATGTTGTTAAGGAACATTCGTGTTCATAAGGAAATGGGTGTAATTGCATTGCCTGAGTGATATGAAAGGAGATTTTTCAAAGAAATATAGATTGCATTAGGGGGAACAGATACCCCATGGCCAATCTGCCCATGTACTTTATTAGGGTGGATTTTTTTTTCAATTCTGAGTGCACAGGCAAGAACATGAAAGGCCAGGAAAATAGCACCGTTTGTTTGATTTTCTATACTTAGACTGGACCCACTCAGGAAGCCACAGGGGAATGTGAGCAGCCAGGGCCACTTTGCTGGTGGCAGCAGGTACAGCCCTTGGGCAGAATGTGACATCCTGGCTCTATCCTGCCAAACCCTGCAGCTTTCAGATCAACCCTGCCCCTGTTTCTTGATCATTTCTTGTTGGGAAGTGAAAATAAATGAACGAAAATAAAGAAAAAAAAGGATGCTGATGCTGCTGCTGAGACATTTTTGAGGCTTTTACAAGCACAGCTGGCAGAAAATATATTTGGTTTCAGCTCAGAGTCAGAGAAATGCTGTGGATGAACTGGTGTTCAAGGTCAGGCTGGATGGGACTTTGAGCAATATGATCCAGTGCAAGATGTCCCTGCCCATGGCAGGGGGTTTGGAACTCGATGAGTTTTGACGTTCCCTTCCAACCCAAGCCATTCTGTGATTCTGAGATTCTACAAGTGGGGCTCAGAAGAAGAGCACAGCTCTGTCCCAGCATGACCCAACATTTGTACTTCCCACATAGACATTGCCTTGCCAGTTTCTCACAGACTTTTAATGATGCTCCCACCTTTGTCCCTTTCCTAAAGAAAAGTTTATCTCTCTTATCCCTTCTTGTCATTTTGTCCTTCCCTCTCTGTTTTGCTCAGTTCACAGCAGCACAGCTCTGTCTGCAGGTTCTTCCTCTCTAAAGCTCTGCAAAAGCTACTCTTTCCCTAAATGAAACTTCACTAAATCTGGCAAACTGCTGCAGAGTGTTTCTGTTTATGAAACAACATTTGCTGCTCAGGAAATACTTCACTGAAAAATCTTCACCCAGCTATAGATACCACAGTCCTTTGTATTTTGTTTTCAAGCTCTGATCACCCTTCCAGGCCTTTGTCTGAGCAGGCTGGGGGAGGAAAAGGAAAAAATGACAAAGTTATCTTTGTTATTTATTTTTTTGCTAGCAGAGAAAAATCTAACAAAGGCAAAAGAAACCCCGCTGAGATCATTTTTACAGCTGTGTATCGTTGAAGGACAATGCATCCCTCACTGGTGTAAGTAAAGGAGGAAAATGTGAACCAGTCAGGATTACATGGTTCCACTTCAACATAGCTTCTGCAGCATTAATGAAAATTATTTCTAGGGACGTATATTTATTATGAGAAGCCATCCCATGCAAGTTTTGTCTTTTATAAGACTAAGCCAAACAATAAAAAGGTTTTCCACAGTTATATTGGATGGGCTTTTAATGTTTGCTGTCTTGCTTCAAATGCTGCACAGTGTGAAAAAGTAAAACTTTGACATCACCTGCAGCAACTTGAGATGAGATGAGTAACTGTAAAATCATGAAGATAATCTCACTTGACATGCAAATTGTGCAGCCTAACCAGGGAAAAAGCTAGTTTGTCATTTAATCTTGGAAAATGCAATTTGGGCTGCTGTAACCGGAGCTTTCCAAGAGATAAATTTCTAAAAATGATTAATATCTCTGGCAGAAAATTATATCAGTAATATGTGTAGAGCACAAAGGAGGCTTGGAGTAATGTAATTCTGTTCAAATTTTTATTTTTTTCATAAAAGGGAAGGGTAGATTATTCCATCTAGTTAAGCCTTTACATATTCTAAAGTGAAGCAGTATATTCAAATTCTAAACTCTGCTTAAAAAGGGATAAGTTTGTGTCTGCGGGTTTGCAGACCCTCAAGGTAGTGGTTTAAATGAAAAAGTGACATTTTGGAATGGGGTGGAATTTTAAAATCCCAGCAAAAAGAAGATTCTGAGTTCTTAAAATTGCATTTTGCCCTGCAAAAGCTGTTGATACTGCTGAAAGCCTAGAGGAAAGGCATTGATGGTTCCTTTTTATTTTTTTTTTTTCAAAGAACAGACTTTACTAATCCTAAACTTTTAATGCTCATGTAAGAGCTTAGAAGAAAATGCAGAAATTATGTTTTTGTAAATAACATGACTAGTACAAAATTAATTCCCCTGAAATTGTAGATCTACTTCAGCGCTTATTTGGAGAGGAGCTTCAGAATCCAGAGAGATGACCTGGACCTAAGGATTTTTTAGAGGTTTTTTTAAATGAACAAAAGGATTAATGCACTGGACATGTGAGGTGGAAGGCCAGGTGTCTGTGGGATACTCTCTGTTTCACCTGAGTTAATTAGCTGTAGTACATGTTTGTCAAAGAGCAGGTAGATACTCTTTGCCAATTATTCAACACCATTAACAAATGATGAGATAATAGTGCTGTATCGATTTCTCACAGGTTATTGGTTTCACTTGATAATTAATTACAGAAATCTAAATTCAAAAGAGGGTGTACACTGCATAATCATGTCTCCCATACACAAGAAACATAAAAGTAAAACTAAATAAATCATAAATCCTTCCCCAGAGTGATCCTGGTTTATAGCCGGTGGGTGAGAGAGGAGAGCCAGGCCTGACCCTGAATTGCTGACCTGCATTGCTTTCACTTCTTTCATACAGACAGTGCTTCAAAGTGCTCACAATAAAAAACCAGTGCTCTGATTTACTGCCTCAAGCATCCTGGAGAAACCTGGGCTGATGATTGTGATGGTTGTGGTCCGTCTCTGCCACAGGCCTGGTTGATCTCCTCTTTCTTCTTATTTCCCCTCAAGGAACTATGGGAACCATTCTGTATTTTCCAAAAAGAAAATTCTTTAGTAAATGTCAACATTATAATGTCTTTAAACAGCACCTAATTTCTAAAATCCAGAACAGATGCCAAGATCCACATTCATTTGTTCCTTGCTAATAGGTTAAAGAATGGAGAAAGGACAGAGATCACTGTATGTCCATTTCTGCCCGTCTCATTTCAACACAGTGATTTCTGCTTGCAGATATCTGCACAACAAATCACAGCAGTTCCAATTTTAGACCAGCAGAGCCTAATGAAGCGAGTGTGAGATTGGAAAACTGGCTGTTAATGCTTATAAGTAATTGGCTGGATTTTTCTTCTGGTGCAATTTGTCCCAGCTCTACCAAAGCTGTATCATCTTCAGCATATTAAATGAAGTATAGAGCTGTAATTCCCCTGAACCTTTAGTTTAAAAACCTGTATGAACCACTTAAATTTTGGACAAAAAGATTTGCCGTTGGGAAAAAGGCTTGGGGTTAAGAAACTGAGGCACTGCCAGTACTGTGTTTGCACCTTCAACTACAGATATCCAGGTAACAAACAGAAATAACCTTTGTCTTTGTGGAGAAATGGTATTTTCATATTTCCACCTGGCTCGTGTGACCAGTCATTAGTCAATGTGTGTCATCTTCATCTGTAAATTTTGCTCCCTTTTATGTTTGAATTTTCTGAAGAGCAGAATCTCCTGCAACCTCTCAGATTGAATTGCAAAGCACATAAGTAGAGTCATGTTGACTGGAATGACCTCTGCTTTGAAAGGGAAGGAGGTAATTGGGTTTCCAAATTCAATGCTGCATCTGACATCAATCAGTTGTCAAATTTCATTAACTCTCACACTTTGGGTTCCAAGAAGATTGACTGTACATGCCTGTGTGGCTGGGAAAACACAGAAACTCTGACAAGCCTTGATAACCAGAGCTGCTCGAGAGAATGTCTTTCTCACTTTTCTCTGTCACCCAGAATTCTTCAAGAAAAGGCTATTATCCAAATTTATGAATAGTCATATATATAAAATAAATATATATTTGTATATAGATATATATGGAGAGTTACTTGTGACTTTCTGGGTAGATTTTGTATACATATATTATATCTACATACATGTAGGTACATAAACACAGGTCTGTATGAACACTTTTTAAAAACATCCATTCCATTCTAATTCAATCCAATCTAATCCAAACACAATAAATTCCCCCTGAAAGGGAAGTCTCCTATAACTTGGCAGGGGAATGGACCCACAACACAGATTGTACTGTGGAGCAAAAAAGGTCTGGAGTCCCTGCTTTAGGGCACAGAAAGAGTCAGAGGCAGGGACGTGTTAAAAACATGCTAAAAATAGTCTTGAGTTTAAAAGTGTGCTTTTCAGGTAGGCAAAGATTCACAAAGCCAGAACAAGATACATTGGGCCAGGCATAAAAATAATTCAGGAATTAGGAAGGAGAACACTAATGCCAACTTCACAATATGGATTGTTATTGAAAACTATGTTTCTAACAGTGTCAGTGATCTGCTGTCATGGACCTGAAGATTTCTTTATTTTTTGAAAGACATAATCAGAACAAAAATATAGTAAAGGGTAAATATTGTCAAAGGGAAAAAAAAGACAGGATGTTTTCAGGTTCCTGCTGCCTCAGTGCTGTTATCCAAACACAGACAGATCTGTTCTTGGAAGAGTGCTGGGCTCCAGCAGGAGATAATCTTGCTTATGCTGGACATCTGTGGTCCTCGAAGAACTGCTAAAGCTCTGGGTGTGGAAATCAGGTGAGCAGAAAATAGCCTTTTAACTTCCTAAGCCAAGAACTACCCACTTAAGGAACCTTAGTCCCTGTTCAGTATCCTTGGATAATTTGTTGGGAATCTAAAAATTTTAGTATATATTTTTGTGGACTTGGTAGCCTACGAAAATTCACAGTGAAGTGAATGCAGTGACTCCCAGCTTTGTCTGATGTGATAAATAAGATCACTGGATATTTTTTAAACCTCTGACTTCCTGTATTTTTTATTAATAGTTTATTTTCATATTCTTATCTCCACAGTTAATTTAATTTGCTATTATACCACCCACAGTGGTTGCTTGTTCATTCTCTTTCATGTCCCTCTGTATCCCACAAGAATCTAGAATCAAACTCCTGCCACAGTTCGACTTCACATAAATAGCTGGTTGGAACAGCAGAGCTATAAATTTTATGTGCTCCATTTGCATCAGCAAAAATCTTGGAAACTCAGTTGTGTACATTGTTTGCTCAGTTGTATACATGCCAGAAGCCCAGAACTCATTTTAAATTATAGTTATTTGTGCTTATGTATGGCAGCGAGTGCCTGGTTCTCCCTCCTGTTGTCCATTCTTCACCAAAAGTTGTGATTATATTTTTGATTCCCTGGTTGTTACTTCTGGAAATATTTTGAAGATTTATGTAAGCTAGAGTACAGTTGAAACAATCAATCCAGTTAAAACCAGGGCAAGTAGCACTTCTCCAGTAATTGCTGTGCTGCATCACCTTCCTCCTTCAGCCTTTTCTATGCCAAGATCTTCTCACAAGGAAAGAAGTCATAACTTCAAAAAAGTATGTTCGCGATTAAGATATTCATTATAAATTCCGTACACATTGGTTGTTTGCAATGATTTTGTTTTTCCACTTGTTCCTCAGGCAGGAACAGTAAATTTGGGTCCTCGTGACATTTCTGCAATTCTACCTTTGAATGAGACTCACACCATATATTGCCTTATAAATACTGACTTGCTTTAAGTCCCAGGTGTGCCTCTCATGTAGAAATGAAATAGACAGTAGTGTCATTATTCAACTTAATTTGCAATATTTATTGCTCTTGGTAGATATGAATGTATTTGTTTCGCTCACAATAAATGACCTCTGGGTTTTAGAGATGCATTCTGTTAGGAAAAACTTGCAAGGAGTAAATAACACCCTTCCCTTTCTCTCTACGATTATTTCTACAGTGCCACTATTGTGTCCTGTATCTAAATTTGATTCATGCTAAGCTGAAGGACTCTTGCTCATGCTATAGTGTGAAACAAGGGTAACATTTGTGTAAATGCAGTGAAAAAAAATAAAGCAACTGTATGGCTTGCCCTGGTGACATTCAGAGGAAAACGCCTATAAGGACCAGCTGTAGAGTAAACGTGGGATAATCTTGGCAAGTGTAAATGCTGACTTGTCCTTGGGATAAGGAGTTCATTATCACTCCCTGTCAGGTGCTTTGTCTGTGCTGTTGGGTGGTACCCAGGAAAAAACGAGCTGCATAAGCATGGCCATGACATCAGAGTGTCAGGTCCCTTCTCATGAGCTGGGAGCCACAGGAGAAGCAGAAGCAGCAGTAGAGTGGCAGCTACACACCTGGAAAAGCAGGCAGCTCTCCTAGTGTTTTCCTGTTATTGAAAGCCATGTAATTTTAGTGGTCAGAGTTAAAAAGTTTTAATATTTTAAGTTCAGACCGAAAATGTCAGATGATTAGATTAGGTGTAAAACTGTATTCAACATTCATAATTCATTGACTAGTACCTCTAGTATACTAAGCTTCCCAATAAATGTCAAGAAAAAGAAAATGTTATTATTTTATTTTAAAGATGAAAATGGAGTGATAAATTGACTCTCCTGAGGTCCCATGGGAAGCCTGTGCTAGACATGTGTATTTTCTCTGAACTATCCATGCAAACTTTCCTTGTTTCTGTGGAGTAAGCCTAATCTTTATACTTCTCTTTACCCTTTAAAACCCCTTCCTTCCAGTCCAAGGGCACATATCAGAAAGAGACCATCAGAACAAAAACTTCTGTTGGAATTATGGGGACAGACTCCAGTAGGTGCAGTCCCCTTTGAATATTTTGCAATGATGATACAGGGTAAAGGTTCTGGCAAACAGGGGTACAAATTAAATGACAGGCAAAAGGGGCTCATTTAAGAACTGACAGAGAAGTTGGATTTGAGATTTTAAGATTATTTTAAACTAAATATTAATAAGATGGAAATCAAGAGAGGAGGGGAAGAGAATTTCTGTGTTAAACACAAAATAGGAAAAATGTGTCATCCTTGAAAGAAAATTCTTAGGACACACTTCGTAACTCCCAATGTTTTTCAGCAGAAAAGAAAATCTCAGTCTCACAGAAATTCATGTTGCAGGAGGTAATTTTATTCATTTCATAAATCCTTATAACAAAGATTTTTGCTTTGCCAATTATCCAGGTATTCCTTTCACAGGAGATAATGAAGTATGTGGTAAATGTTTCAGCTGATCTTATTTTAACATTTCACCATTTGTGTGACAAAATACCGTACATAAAATCTTACATCAGGTTTTTTATTGGTGTAAAAAAATGATACCTCAAAACACTATGCATGCTCATGGATGAGAGTCTAAAATCAAAACCCATAAAACGTGTTATTGGAGGTTGTGTTTTTCATAAATGGCAGCTGCGCTCTCCTCCCATAATGTCACTGCCAGAGCAAAGCGAGATAATAAAACCCATTTTTCTTTGGCTTATTTTCTTTATAAATGATATAAAAAGAAGTCATACACATTACCTTATTGAAATGATTTTTAAGATTTGATATTTGCAGAGAACTACAAAATGTCCTTCCTGTCTAAGACTCACAGTGGCTGACTGAAATGAATCCGCAGGCTCGTCTGCTTGTCTTTGACTTTTAGACTGGATTATTTGCTTTCAATTCAAAATATGGGTATTGTAATTATCTGAGGAAACTGTAAGGAGTGTGGTACATTATTGCCTACATCTTGCTCCAAAGCAGTTATGCAGAATAATTTTAAAAGTAGAAGAACAAAGCCGTATAATTCTAAAGAGCACAATCTTACTACACAGTTAAATTTGGACCAAAGAAAGCATTGTTTTATAAAAAAAAAATCAGTGCATAAAATAAATAAGAAAATGAATGACAGGTGTCTATAAAATCAGCTTGGAGATAGCTAAATAAATCTTCCTTCTCTGTCTCTGAATTGCCATTGTGATCTTTGCAGAATATATATAAAAACTTCTCCAGCTCTGGCTCACCTAACTGCATTTTGGAGCATATTTGGTGCTGTATTTTCTATTTCTGTGCTATCACATAAAAATAGAAACTTTGCTTCAACTCTCACAGGTCCTAACTGTTTTTTTTCTGATGAAGTTTTATTCAGTGGGAATATACTATAGAGAAGCAACTTCCACAGCATTTGTAGCCCTTGAAATATGTGTGTAGTTGCTCTGGAGAAATACTCAACTTCTGCTTCACCATGGCCAAGCATAAGAGGTCAGTGAGCTCATGGTGGAACTCAACAGAGCTCACTGTTGAGAGGGTCAAGTTCAGAGCAAGAAACCCTCCTGTTTATATAGTGTACAAGCACCATCTTACACTCATCCCTGTGGTTTTCTGGAGGGACTTGTTCCTGGTCACTCTTTACTTTCTCACTGTTCTCCTTTTCAGCTTTTCTGACAGGATTTTCTTCCTTTTATGGTCCCATTCTGCTCCTTCTTGGGCCGAATGGGGCTGCAGAAAGACTGAGTGCTGAGTGGGAACTGCATTAACAACTGTGACAGGGTTACTGCCTGGCTGTCCCTGCAAATGCCTTTTTTGATCTTTACTAACAAATAAACTCCCTTATACCGCGTTTAGTTCGCATTTCCAGTGAGCTGAAGCAGATGCAGATTGTCCTCAGAGAGTTGTCTCAGGGACACTTGAGATGTGCACATGCATAAGATCAAGGATTTATTTTGCTGCTTCAGAAATCCACCCAAAAGCCATCTCAGGACTTTTACAGATTTAAAACAGTGTCAAAGGGGTTCTACAGCCACCTGGAGAAACCTCACAAAGCTGCTTCTGTCTCAAGGGATAAAAAGAAATAAGCATCAATCACTCCTACCACTGCATTTTGTAATGACTTATCTATGAATTATCTCATTTTTTGTTTTACTATGGGCTGGGCATGGGATTTGCTTCCACTAGACCAGGTTGCTTTAAACCCCATCCAGCCTGGCCTTGAGCACTTTCAGGGATGGGGCATCATCATGTCAAAAGTGATTTTAGAAGCCAAATTCCAAAGGCCTGGTTTTGGTATTATTTCACCCTTCCTCACTGTGTTTCCTGAGGTGTTACAGCACTGATAGTGTGCCAGTGCTTGGAATTCACAGGAATTATATTTCGTACCAGCCTCAGGCCCTACTCAGACAGCTGAAACAGGGCTTCCCATGGTTTGTCCTGCTCACCCAAACTGCTGGGCCAGTGTCTGCATTTTAAGAAACTTAATTTCTTCCACCAAGCCTTTTAAATGTAAAATGAACTGGATTTATAAAGCTCTCATGACTCGCCGTTCTGGATTGACTACCTTGTGTTACATGGTTATTTATATAGCACTGAAACAGCCTTGGGCAAGATTGTAAGGCAGCAGTCCTAGTGAGCCCTCATAAAGAAGGGATGTTCATCTCATCTGGCAATTGCTGACAACAAAAAAAAAGAGATAAATTATATTTAATGGTACCTGGAAGTGCTGCTCGCTAACAATAGAAGCATAATCCCTCCCTCATGCCTCCCTTCCGTGCTTCCTCTGTAACATCCTTGGCAGTAACCTCGGGGTGGAGCAGCCTTTGCAGCACAGTTGAGATAATGCTGGCAGAAACAATCCTTGCATTTGCTTTTCCTTTCAGGAACGAGCATGCTTTGTTTATCTGAGCTGAGCGTTGGGACTATTTGCAGAATGTCTTAAAACTTTTAAGAGAGACCTTCCCCACCTAAACCAACCACAATAAAGAAACTGTTAAGTTTAATTTCTACCAAAAGAGTGAGTTAACTTTTATTTTATCACACCAGTAAAATGGATGCTAAACAAATGTTGAGAGGTCACAGATGGAATTGAATTAAACAACTGGTTTTTTAATCACTTGAGTCTGAAAAAAAATTAAAGTACCATGCATATGTGGATAAAGGCATTGATGGTTTTTTTCTCCCTACAGTGTTAGGTGTCACATTTCTATGATCTTCAGCACTGCAGCTTCATGTTATTGTTGTACAAGTGTATATATATCTATAAAAGAGGTACTGACTGAGGCTTTTAATGCAGGCTGAGGTACCAGGTGCCACAGGAAGGACATAAACCCCCACTGCCATTAGACATCTGCTGTCCCACAGCTGGTGGGTGTCCAAGACTGCACACCAAGGGCTTTCACCGCCCCTGCACCAAGAGCAGATCCCACCAAGGATGAGCAGAACCCAGCAGGGATTTGGAACTTGTGCCACCAAATGGCTCTGCCTGCTCAGACATTCTCCACAGAGATCCTGCTCCCATGGTGGTTTTGGGGGGTGCTTTAAGACGCCTTCCCTTAAGAAGCAAGGCTGGTATTGCAACTCCTAACTGGAGTTTGGTATAACTGAGCTTCTTGCTGCCAGACAAAAAGAGAGTGAATAAGTCAATCATCTGTCTGCAACAGCCCAAACATAAGAGAGGCTGCCTGGGCTGTGCAGATGTGCCAGACCAAGCAGGGAAGGTGAAAATGATCTTGGAGTTGATTGATCTCAATAGTTTGGTCAAGACAGAGCAGCGAAGAGGCGATGAGAAGCAAAAAGATTTAAGACTTAATCAGCCTGAAGATGTCAGGCTTTGTACCATCAAAAAGGCAATAATTAGTGATTCATTTTCAGATCTGCACTGAATTAATAACTAAACTGATCTATAGCAATTTTTGGCTGTCAACAGTGGAAAAATGGAAAAGCAACAAAGACAAGATCTGCATGTAGGAGAAGGAAAAATTTAAAAGAGGACCTTGGTATATAAATTCAAGGCAGTTTTGACTGATGAGGGAAGAGGCAGGCACCAGCAGGAGAAAAATATGATGCTGAAAGTATGATGGATTTGTTGAGGCACGCTACAATGAAAATAGTATAAAAAATTAGTTATGAAAAGAAACATTCACAAATGTTTTCATTATCGACTTTGGATATGTTCTGTTGACAGGTAGAAAATACAAGGGGAAAAAAATTACCTTCTCAGGAAGATTTGAGAGGATATAAAAGAAAAATGAGCGTGTCCTTCAAGAATGTGGATCCTTAGCTGAAGAGAGAAAACAGGAAAGTGTTTTCCTAAAATACCCTCTGTAAAAGTTTGTTGAATTCAGAACTATGTTAATTTCTTTTAATTTGTGTGGGAAGGAGTAGGAAAGTTAATAAGGTTTCAGCTTTCTCCACAAAGACTTAGTAATCAAAGGTCATTAGACTATATATCTTACAGTAATTAATGTGAAATGAGAGCAATTAGTGATCCTTCATTAATGAGTCTGTTACATTAGATTAGTAAGTTTCTATTTTTGTCAGATGCTGTTTAACATGCTTTAAGATAGACTTTTTTTTTTAAACTTCAATCTTCACAAAATTCCATCTGGGAAAGGTTTGGGAATAGGAATTACAGCTGATCAAGTTTTTCTTTTAAAGTGAAGTGTCCTGACTGACATTACTGAAACAGATGTCTGCTGAATTATTTTGATTTTGAGGTTCTAGGGCTCAAGTTTCTAGGGTTCAAAGGTAATCAGGTCCTCACATATCAACAAATCAATATGTGTTCAAATTCCACTTGTGCCTTTCACATTTTTACTTGTCCAGCTAAATATGTGCTGGGAAAGAAAAGACATTCAAAATCCTCACTCAAAACCATTTTTCAGGATATTTTAAAAAATGTTATTCTAGGACACTTTGTGAACTGTTGCTATATGGATTCTGTGCTTGCTCGCAGTGAGGAAGGGTCAGGCAAGTGAGGATTCATTGCTCTGCTTGTGAATGTCACCAAGTCATTCCCAGTTCCCTGCTCCCTGTTCTCCAGCTGCTTCCTACATCCCACCTGCTGCACCTGGGTGTTGTGAAGCTGAGCTACTCTTTGAAAAGATTTATTATAATGTTTGTAAAGGACATTGAACTCCTCAGATGAAAAATGAAATACAAGTGCAAATTATAATTATCACAATTCCAAGCTATTTAGTACAAACACCCAGTTAAAAGAAATTTCTCATTAACTGACTATTTTCATGTTTTTGCCGAATCTGGATATTCAGTTGCTTTTTCCATTATTAGCAGCAAAATTGGAGTAGGATCTTTAATGTGAGATTTGACCCTTTCATCTCAGGTGATGCAAAAGGTCTTTTTCAAAAATCAGGAAATCTGTACTTGCATATTCATTAGTGATAATGATTTACCAAACAAAGAGCTAATTTTTACCATTATCATCTTGCTCTTTGCATAGTCCAGACTGTGAAATTCTGCTGTTTGATATCTCTATCCCTGAGTGCAAGGCAGATGCAGACTCTGCAGAAAAAAAAAATTATGGGAAACTCCAATTTCATTCAAATTTTACTGACAATTAAGACACAGCCTGTATGTGAGGACTGGTGAATTTCCCACAGTGTTTTTAATCCTGATCACTTTTGGCAGAAACGTGTGCATGAAAACTTTATTTCCAGCAGTGCTGTGATATACCAAGAGTGTAACCAGAGCTGTACCCCAAGAGAACATTGATGTGTTTAAGCTTCACTATTCAATAAAATGCAACAGTCACGTTGTTTTCACTCAGTCAATTAAGCTTAAGTACATACTTAATTGTTTTCCTAACTCAGAGACCAAATAACCTCAATTCTTAATGGCAAACTGAGCAATTGCACCCCGTAGTTCCTGCAACAGCAAAAGTTCTGCACTTATGAAAAACAGATCAATGATTAGGAGAAAACCATTGGGGAAAACCATCCCTTTTATTGATCCAAGATTAATGTCAGCTGTTAAGATAGAGAAATTTGAACACAGCAAAGCATTAAAGATTTGGAATTGCCAAGGCAAGGCAAAATGTCCGCCATAATTCACTGCTGACAGGGATGCTGCTCCAACCAAAGATATATGTACCTCCAGGAAATGTTCCAGTGAAGTCTTTACTTATTCTGCTGTAAGATCCAGTCCAAAGAGGTGTTGAACGTCAGCAAGCAGCTGGAGGAAGGGGAACAGTAATATTGAACAACATAAGAAACAAGGCTGAAAATACTAAGCCTACAAAATCTGTCCTTTGGTGAAAATACTGCTTCTATAACCCAGAAAATCTGTGAATAAAAACAAGTCTGAGGTTGGAATCTTACTGGAAATCAACAGTTGATTACCTGCTTCTAAAACATTGTCTCATGCGCTCTATCAGTCTAAATGTCAGAAGGAATTACAAACCCCTCAGAAACATGACTTTTTAATTTCCCAGGCATCCAAAGCACTTTCATTGAGAAGGACATTTAATATTGAAAAAATGAAAAACCTTTAAGGCCAGTTATTTAAGATTTTAGGATACATTTTCTTTATTTTTCATTCCATCTCTTTCTATAAGCTTTAACATATAGTCTAAATACGAAGGGAAAAGATGTCAAGAGTATACCACAGCTTCCAGATTCAGAATTCATCTGAACTCTTTGTTCTGCAATTATCTAAAATGCTGAAACTTCAAAGAAGTTATTCTTTTTATTACTAAATACTGCTTTTTCTGACTTTTATATCAGATAAAAACGGTATGAAACGACTTGTTTTAAACTTGTTTATTTATCTTCTATGCGCAGTATTTGATTTTGATTCTTGCTTTATTCATGTAGTGATATTTGCTTACTTATTTTCTGATTATTGTTAGTAATGATATTTGTGATAACTCAAGTTGCAGTGTGTTTCTTTCTGGGACAATAAATTTCAGTCCACAAGATTCTAGACAGTAGATTTTGAAATAGCAAACTTTATGACATGAAGATGAGTTGTTTTATTGAAAAAAAAATACTTTAGGTCTCTTTCTTGCCCAATTCCCTAGGCAACAAAACAAACACAAAATATTTAGAGAATGGCTCTGTCAGACTGAGAGGTTTTGCTGATGCTTAGGGAAAAAAAAAACCAAACAGAATTGAACATCTGGAATAACTCTGTCCAAAATATCAATATAGGTTATTTTGCACCAATCTTCACTGGGTCAGCTAAGACAGTAAATAATCCCTTCTTAATTTCCTCCTTGGCTATATCATTATCACCAATTCTTATACAAAGAGGAAAAATAGAGAAAAAATTAAGTCATCTCTTTGAACTCAGGGTACATCAACAGGCAGGGAATGAGAGCAATTCCTCTTTTTATCACCTAATAATGGGAAGTAATCACCTCCTCTAGAAAAGCCTGTTCTGTTTGGGCTCCACAGGTTCTGATGTTTGGCCTTGAATCATCCGTGAGAATGACCTGACTAACTCCTCTGTAGCTGTCACATCTTCTGTGTTCTGCAGAGCCTGTTTTACTCAAAGTTGTTAAAATGTTTGATCTGTAATAATTATTGATTCCCATTATTGGAATGAATCTCATAGAAATCCAACCATGACATTTCCAAAGGACCCCCCAGCTAATCATGGTCCAGATAGACACCTCTCAACTCTAAATAGCTTGGCAATATCATGTTGTCTGAATAAACAGATGTCCTATAAATTGTGTAAACATGTAATTATGGAAAGAAAAAAAATCAACAACAACAAAACAAAAATCAAACGTATGGGCGTTCCAGTCGCTGCTTGTGTCAGCTTCTACAGAGTGTGGTGTAGGTTCTTATATCTACATAGATCTTCAATTAATATTGCATATAATTGGAAACGTGTGTAATGTAAGTCATGATTCATTCAGTTACTGAAGTAAAAGTTGTGAACTGTTTCACTCTTATTCCTGAAACATTTTATTATAGATAACATCTTTCCTTTGACTTGCCCTACACAACAGAAAACACCTAAAATACCAAAAAAAACCCAACAAAAAACCCCAAACTAACAAAAAACCAAAATCCAAAACCAACAAAAAAATCCTGATGCAAATTTTACGTTTATTGCAGTAACAAATTCTTCTCTAAAGAAAACCCCTATGGGTTTCTGCCAGGAGACAACTGAATAACATGTAATTGATAGCCAAAATGTCTTTCTTTGCTTCAGTCACTTTTGAACAATTAAACAAATAATTCTTGGCATTTTCCAGCTACTAGTTGGCTCTGCATTTTCCTGGGATGTTCCTCCAGCTGTGACATCCTTCTGAAAAACCACATGGCCTTTAAATATTGCAGTGGTCTGACAAGCAGGTGGATTGTAGCATGTCTCTCTCAGTCTATCTCACAAAACTTCCTTGAGACACAGAACTAACACTGAATTCTTAAATTCATAAATACAGACATGACATAACCCTTTTTACACACACCTCAAGAAGTCTTTTAGAAGTAGAGCTTGTTTGCCTTTACTCAAATGGGAAGACTGTGACAGTCTTGCTGCTTTGATCTTTAAGTATTTTTTTTACTCATTTCCAGACTAAATATCATTAGAAAAATATTTTTTTTTCATTTACCGTCAGGATTTTTTTAGATTAATAGGGTTGGGTGTTCCCCACACCCTAATGTTTATGTTAGGCTTTTTTTCTTGTGGGCAGTAATCCCATCCTCCTTCCATCTGAATTTTCCTAAGATAAAGAAGTGGAAAGAGGCATTTTGGCCTCCCATTTTCAGATTCTTCATCCCTCAGATCACTCTAATATATTTTTCTGTAAAATTTCCTGTGAAAACTCACTTTTACTCTCAGCCTATGTTGCAGAGGACATACCACCCATATTTCTCTGTCCTGTCACTACCTGGTAGGTGACACTTTCATGAGTGATGGGGTTGAGGTTCATATCCCATAATCTGCCAGTACTGCAGACTTCCTCAAACTGCTGTTCTCAGATCTTTATCACTTTTGTCATTTCTGCCTGACAGGATCTGTTTTAGAACAGAAACGTGCCCTGGTGCACTGTTGAACACCATGTGCTTGAACTTGAACGTCACTCCCCAAATCTACGCTGCCATTCCTCAGGGCTGTGCACTCAGTGTGGCACAGTGACTATTATCAGCACCTCCCACTTTTATCTCCAGCAAATCTCAGGCTCATATTATTGTGCTGATGAAGTAAATGGAGGTTAAGGAAGGGCAAAGTATAACCAGGTCATCTTGGAACCAGTCCTTGGCAAATTCACTTTCAACATTTCCTCCCATCTGCTACTTTCCCTTAGACACCTCATCTTTTGCTATTCTTTGTGTTCCTTTTGGTTTTAAACAAACTCCCATTTATAAATTGTCGTGTAGAATCACATCAAATGCTCCATGAAATTCAGATGTAGGTGAGTTTCTGCATTTCTGTCAGACAGGTAGAATCATGACAACGATTTTGATTCACCAGCTGTTTACCTCTTCCTGTACAGTCTGTTGCTTTTTCTTGTATGTCTTTTACAGTCATGCTTTTAATTACTCTTACAGAGTAATGAATCAAAGTTGGACTAATAAACCAAGGTCAGAAGTGATTTCTTGAACCTCTTTCCTCACTCATTCCTCTTCTGAAAGGCAGGTGCTTTATTTACTGGTTTTGGTTTTACAGTGCTACTCTAATGGTTGTGCATCTGTTACAGAAATGTAACTGCAGACCCTTCACCCCCCAGTCCTTCAGTCCTGCAGGAAGGAAAGTTATCCTCTGTCTGCAGCTGTTCCCCTGCTCCAGCATTCTTTTCCGTGCCTTTATTGATTATCTGCTTTGCCATTTGCATGATGAAAATCTCAAAGATACGAGGATTTCAGTGCGAGCTCAGTACAAACCTTCTGCAGAAAAATCCACAGACTTCAATAACATCACTCATGTGTCTACAGGTTAATGATGCTTAAGAGCTTTTCTGGACAGGGGCCTAAGGAAGTCACACATTACCTTGGTGTGTCCCCATTGTCAATGCCACTGTCTGAGCTCTCAATGTGGCTCTTAAGTGCTGCTGCACTGTGAGCACCCCATAATCTCAGATATTTCTTTTGCCTCCAGTTTTTCAACTTCCTTGAGCAGCCCCAGCCCACGTGCTGGCAAAGGAACAGGTAGAGTCAGGTCTATGACATGGAAATTAATTTTTTGCATGGTAAAATAAGAAAAACATTTCTACGGAACTATCCATTTGTCTGAGGATTTACCTTTTCCTTTATGCATTCATTGTAAGAAGAAGTTTTACTGTTTCCTTAGTGATTTATTTCCCTGAATCTTCTCTGATTAAACACTGTAAGATTTATTTCTTCAGTGTTATATTCCACATAGCATTTTAATTGTAGAACAGTAGGAAAAGAACTGGAGCAGAATAAAAATATATTGGTGTAATTCAATTTTTATACCCATTCCAAGATTTTTGCCTTTGGGGGATAACTGTGTTTGGGGATGGTGAGGGGAATGCAACCTATAAATTCTACTTGAATGATCAGTAATAAAAATAAACGATCTTATTAAAAAATTTACATTAAGCAGTGAAATGCTGAATGACCCTTTTAGCTTGACAATAGGTGCCATGAGGCATATATGTAATGGAGTAGTGACAGAGCAGCAAAAAACTTATTTTAGTCAAAGAACATTCTCCATTATCTCTAGAAAATATGGTACTTTTTGGCATACTTTTGGATTGATCTTCTTGCAAATGGAGCTTTGAAATCGATCCGTATTACCAACAGAGGTCATTCCTAACTGCACAGTTGTAAAAATCTGAAGAACTTAGAGGGCATTGTCATCAGAGTTTGCCCGTCTTGAGATATTTACAGCACAAATTTTTGATAAAAAAGTATTTCTTAATACTTCAATCTAAGATTGTGATGAAATCCTTTCATACTGGATAAGGCTCTCCTCTAATGGGTAGTATATCACACAAGATAAACCACTGAAGCGAGACATTTTGGAATGATGTGCAGAAAGCTGAAAATCTCATGGCTTCTTGCCTTCCTTCCCCCTGGCCACTTCAGCCGAGTTATTTTTTTCCCAGGTGAAGCTCATTATAAATAATCCTTGGTATTTTTATTACTGAAGCATTTGGGATCCTCAGGCGTGTCAGGTTCCCTGTGCTGCTTGATGCTGTTCAGAGCAGAGTAAAGAGTGGCACCACGATATGAAAAAGTGCTGTATTTTCAATCAGCTTGCTGGCTCTGCCACCCCAGCAGCCCAAAGGCTAATTCCTTGGATTCTCAGCAAAGAAGAACCTGGTGGGGTGAGATGTGATGCTGAAGACATCCGGTGGATGCTCCACGGAGGAGGCATCAAAGCTCTCATTGCAGGAGGTTGCCAGAAAAGTGTCCTGCCACAGGCAGGCAGAATGAGTAAAGAAAGGCAGCTTGGGAAACCTTTGAGAGTTTTATCTGAAGTAATCGGCACTGGGGACCTGTCAGGGTCACACCTGGTGAGAGGGGACAGCCAAGGCCAACACGGGACTGTCCAGGAGCTGACGGAGAAGAGGAAGAAGTGTATTTGAAGAGGCCAAAGCCAAGTGCTGTTTCCAGCAAACACTGAACTGCAAGTCTAGACAAGAATATTCCTCTCTGTTGAGAACCAAGGAGCGTAAATTGCAGCTCGACTGAAATCTCGGTCTCGAGGAAAGAGGAAATGTTCATTCTGTTGGAAATGCAATGTTTGTGTGTGTATATCCAGCCAGAGCTTAAAAGGAGTGAGACAAAGCTTCCCAGTTCTGGTGCTGTGTCTGAGCCAGGATAAGGCACTCACTCCTTTTGCTCTGAAATAATGTCCTTAATGCAGCAAAATACGTGACGCAAATTTGCAGTTATATTTTTTAACAGGAGAGAACAGTTGGGTTTCACATTTTTCTTTTATTTTCACTTAAAAAGATTCATCTCAGGATCTGGTTTGCTTTATATTTCAGCCCTTCTATCTATTAAATAACAGAGAAAATAATTATTATTTATGTTAAGAGGCAGTGGGTGGTTCTGCTATATAGTTTGAAAATGAGGAGTACAGTGGATTTATGTTTAATAGCTCTGGTGCCAAGTGGGTTTAATAGAACCAGTAGACACTGAACACCAAACATGGAGATCTTTACTTATTTTTTTCCCCCTGGGTTTCTATCTGTAGAAGAAAAGAAGATAATTTTAATTTTATAATTTCAGTTTTATAATTTCCATATCTTTTCTCCATATTGCAGTTTTCAAACTCCTCATCTGAGTTACAGACATGTGGATCAAGATCTAGTCTCCATCCCAAGCATTAGCACTTGTTCCTGCACTTTAATCTTGAGCTTTTGGCATTTTTCCAATGACTTCACAGGTGTCATGTTTTCATTCATAATTAATAAGCAAATATTTCACACAGTGTTGTCAGTGGGTAATATTATAATACTGTACATCATGAATTTAAATCAAAAATAGACAGAGACTAATCCTTGCTAGTATCTTAGGAGATTCTGCAGATGTCACACAGGCTGGGAGATATCTGAACATTATTTTTAGGGAAAAGATGAAAGTGCTTCACAGCATGTCTATCTGTACCTGAGCATGAATGATTAATGGGCTTTTGGTGCAGCCTCAGCTGGACTCTTTTAGATAATGGCCAAGAAGCAACCTCTGATCTCATATGTCATATCTATCAACAGATCAAGAGACAGCTATATATATATACATATATATATATTTGCCTTTATCATTTGTCATGTCCTGCATTATAAATCAAGGCTTGGCAAAAAAAGGAATGTATAGAGATGCCAGATTTCTAATGAATGTCTTTTAGTATTTATTAATTCTTATTTTCATTTTTGGCTGAGAATCACTTGATATATACTATCATTTCCCAAGTTTTCCTCTGTATTGAAAAACTGTCAACCCTGCCTGAGATGTATTATAGAAAGAATTTCAATTCCTCATTACTCTGTGTAAAGCAGGCCCTTATTAAGGGGTTGATTTTTTAAAAACCTTCTTTACTTTCTAATATAAGTCAAAAAAAATAAAAAGAAAAATTTGGAGTTGACTTGGAATCTCAAATGAGGAAAAAATGGGTGATTAATTCTTGCTAAACAACAAGGACTTGTCCCAGTGTCTTAACTGAGCATTGGAGACCTCATATTTCTGGAGAGAAGGAAGAGTAAAATCAAACAGCCAAACTCAAAATTGATATTTTAAGGAATGTAAGTTGCTACATTATTCGTCCTTTCTGGAAATTTGCACAGACTTTTGTATTTATTTCTTCATAGAGTATTGACCAAGGATACTCAAAGGTGTCTTCCCTTTTTCCCATGCTATTATTTCTGACCAAAGAATCTCATTATCTCAACAGAATAATTCTGCTTTCATTGCCATGCACTGTAGATGGCTTTTAATGCCTAGATTGTTTCCAGTCCAATACCTAGAAAAATAAAAACTGTTTTGAGAAGCTTTCGAAGTAAGTTTGAAGCCTTGTAACCAAGTCAAACTGCAAAGAATGTGTTGGTGAATGACACATCTGAACACTGTTTATAGCTGCCTAAATTCTTGCATGCAATTCTACATCGTGCTTCATGTTGGTATTGGAAAAACACTGAGTCAAAACTATTGTAAATATGTAATCTGAGTAATTTATTATGTCAGCCTGAAACATTGCCCAGCTGTCACATCCTTCATGAAGCTGCTGCTTTTGTGGAATACTTATGGTTCTGTCACAGTAATCCACTGCAAACCAGTAACAAAAGACAAGTAAATATGGAAATTACACTGCCAGAGGAAAACCTGCCACTCTCAGTACAGTGAGAACCAACTCAGGCAAGAGGAATTTCATTCTCTTCCTCTGCTTCAGAAAGGCACTGAGCTTGGCCAGTGACAGAAGAAATTGGATGACCTGAATGTGAGAGGGTCTGGGACAATTTTGTGGCTCCTACTGAAAAGATGAAAGCACTCTGCACTTTTTGGTGCTGAAAACAGAGCCCTTACCCATCTAAATGCTCCAAGGCTGCTGGCTTGCTGCTGGGGTCTTTGGGAGACCAAAAATTGATCTGATTCTTGGTAATATCATTCATTTTCACTGTACCTACAGTCTCAAACGGGAATTAATCGCTTCTCTCATGATTGTGTGTCAGGCATTGAAATAAACCTGGTGTGAAGCGAGGCAGCTTACAGCTTGATGACAATACCCCAAATAGGACTGTGGATACACCCAGCTGAAACTGCTGGGAGCTTTTAATCAGAAGCATCTGAATTTAATTCTCGAGAAAATGATGTTAAATTTATTCCCCACCACTGATCATTTTAAGAACAAGACAAGGCATGAATTACTCTTATTTTCTTTTAGGGCTTTCTGTCAGATTAAACTTGGGCTCTGCATATCTGGCTGTCTGTCTGCCTATCTGTTTGCCCATCTGTCTGTCTATCCATATCAGCTCCTTGGCCTGTTTCATGAAGCAACAAGGTTGACATTTCTTGGACATCTTTGGACAAATGCACGCAACAATTCATGAGCGCTAGTTTGTCAAGTAAGAAGTTGCTCCCAGAGATGACTGTATGAGGCAAAACCCAGCCACAAGCAATGTGTGCAGTAAACAGACTTTTCACAGAAGAGACTCTCTCATCCTCGTTGTGATCCTTGAATTTGAAATGCAAATCCACTGGGATTATGTAATTTCATAGCTCAGAAATTAATGTGCCACATTTCATTAGGGCCTCTGGCTGCTTCGCTGCAGAATGTGTTCTCCTCTTTATTACATCTCTGGCTTGCAGTTGGAAAACCAAAATGGACCAGTCTGGGATTCTGCTGCAGCGCCATCTCATCTGACAAACTGCTTAATAAATGCTCTGAAGAAGGGATGTACAGCCTGCTCCTGAATAGCTTTTCACCAGATGCCAACAAAACTGTATCCATCTGCCTGATTATAAGAGATTGTAATGATTTTCTTGTCATGCAGCTTCCCCTTCACAGAGCTGAACACGGCTGCTTGCTGCTTGCACGTTGTCGAATTGTTCTTACGTCAGCAGCCAAAGATGTTGAATTTTCTGGCCTTGAATGCCATAAACTGCAGACACTGCATGCTTCCAGTGGATTGCAAAAATTCCACAGAAAGAATCATCATTCTCATTGGCTATAAATACAGTAATAAGACAAATTTTTTTCTCCTCTAAATGCACATACACATTGTATCCTCGCGTAAATGAACACAGCACATGGATGGGAGAAAAACCTGCTGAGGGGGAAGAGGAGGATGGAAGGGATGGGAAGAAACTCTGGAAGTTAAGGTCAACTATAGTAATTAGCTCACAGGAACACTGAGGAGTGCTGGCAACTTTTTAGAAAGGTTTTGTGTAGTCTTTGCACACCAGCTACAAAGGAAATGCACTCAGAAAGATTCACTGTTATTTTTAATATATTATTAAGAATTATTCATGGTAATTTATTCAGGTTTTCATAATGCTGTCTATCATAAAATATGCACATTAAGGACCCTGTGAGTGCTTTTGGTCAGTATGTCATTTCAGAAAAGGATTTCCTGGGGCTGTGCCAACCTACTGCACTGCAGCCACAGTGAAATATTCAAGTATCTTCACGGGAAACTTTTCCTTTGGCATTTTATTGTTGATTCTGTTTTGATGTGTCAGCTTTGATATGGTGATACTTCAGCATTTAGACACCAAGGCTCTGCATCAGTCATGTCAGCATTTCTGACAAACACGGGGCTTCTCCAAGGTTTGTGAAGCTTTAATAATGTTTGCAATATACTTCAGACTCCTCAGAACAGAACAAAAGCTGTTACTTTTTTAAAATTCCTTATTATAAAATTGAACTCTCTGAAAAATCACCTGGCATTGGTCTTCACCTGGCAACAACCCACTAATGAAAGACATACATGTGTTACCCACCTCTATTTAAAATTAGAACTCTCTCTTTTTGCTGTAATATGGGCAATTATATTATCTGTATACTCCATTATATGGAAACAGCTTTTCCAACAGAGCAGTCTCTTCCAAAGTGCTACTTTCCAAGGATTAATATTATTCCTTCTTTTTTCCATTTATATTTTCTTTTCTTGCATTAATATGCTTTTGGTTGAGTTCAGAAGTTGAAAAATGCAACTAATTCATCCTTACCTCATCCCCGTGGATCATTTTTTTCCTGTCACACTCCCAAGGGATCTTTTCCAATCAAAGCCTTCTTTATTTTTTGGGTGATGCTCCTTGTTACCTTGCCATCAGGCTAGAGAATCTTGCCTGAAAAAGATACTATAAAATAATGATATTTTAGTAATCTGGAGCAAGGAGAGAAAGTATGCATCAAAGTGATTGCTCCTCCCTCCCTAACACCTCCTACTTCCTGGAGGGAGATAATGAGGGCATTTGTTCTCTTTTACTCTTTTTCCTTTCCTTTCCTTTACTTTCTTTTCCTTTCCTTTCCTTTACTTTCTTTTCCTTTCCTTTCCCTTCTTCTCTCCATTGTTTTCTCTTCATTACATTCTCCACTGTGAAGAAGTTATTTTTACTTGATATACCCTTTATAAATATTCCCCAAGGACTCTCAGCTAAAATTGTCTGGTAGTTTAGACAGCTTTTTCCCGTTGTGATATTTAACCTTCTTACTTGCCCAATCTGGTGACAAAGCTGTTATTTTCAGCTTATTGTACAAGATTTTGGGTTAGTCTTCTTTTGCCCTTTTTCTTTCTTTCTTTCTTTTTTTTTTTTTTTCCTATAGAACCATGTTGCAGTCCTTCATAAAAAATTACAAGCATAAATCCTTCCCAGTTCAGTCAAATTTAATTATAGAGCTTTTATTTAGCTTTTAATAACTTTGTTTACAAAGAGTGATCTGCTCTGAAAATTTCCCAGACATTTTAAAGTGCTTCCTGAGAAAAGAAAATTGTTGAAATGGTTCTCCATTTTTAACAAGGGTCTAAATTTAAGTTGTGCAACTGCAATTCTACTACTTTCAAAAAGGGTGTAATTTTTACACAGAAATAATAATGTAATTGAAATAATAATAATGTAATTGAAAATGGGAAGTTATGGAGTAAGACTGGACATTTTCTGTTACAGGAAGGACAAGCAAGCCATTTATCAGTTTGAATTGCTTTAAAGGTACCTGCTTTGCAATGCTAACCTACTAAATTTTTTTGTCCCTCTTCAAACGCCTCACCCTGAGACTTCACATCTGTCAGTGATTGCTGGACTGCAGTACTCGGAAATTCTGGTGTCATGGTGGACTGGAGTCCCTGCACCAGAACTTATTATTTTATTTTATTTTATTTTATTTTATTTTATTTTATTTTATTTTATTTTATTTTATTTTATTTTATTTTATTTTATTTTATTTTATTTTATTTTATTTTATTTTTTCTTTAAAAATCCAGAATAGGCTGGGGAATGTGCTTGAAATGTTGTTTGTAGATTTAGTAATTTGCTTTACGTTTTTGACCAAACAGCCATGTAGAAAATAAACGTGTTTCAGTTTGCAGACCCTAAGACAAGTTACATGCTAAAGAAGTTGAGTGGATGTTGGTTATTTTCTAGAGGAGTGAATGTAATGTTTTATTTGCGTGCATGGATTCAAAAGTTTGGTGATCTATGAGAGTCTTGGCCCAGAATTTTAAAAAATAGAAACATAGAAATATATTTAGAAATATAAATAACAAACTTCCACAGTATATTTATTTTTAGCACTGGTGTTTCACAGAGCAGGTGGCAAGGTCACCTTTTAAAGCACAGATGTAGCTCTGGTATTAACTCCCCTCTCTTTCCCCAAAACATGGCCCTTTCCATCGAGGGGAGAATTTGCTGAAAGTTGGGCAAGTTGAGCCAAGCACGAAGCTTTGCCCAAGAATCAGACAGCCCTGAGCATGGACTGACACTATTCACACTGAGTCAAACAAGCCGGGACAAAGGGCACGTGAGTGCAATTCTGCTGAGTGCAACAGGAGTGGGAAAAATGTTTCTGTTCAGAACAAGATTTCTGACTGTGTGTGAGCCTGTGTGTGTTTGTAAAGTCTGACTTTTCTCTTGAAGACAAAGAAAAAAAATCTCCAATTCCTGTAGAGTTGTTAGGACTTTTTAAAAACGCATTTCAAATTTATGGAAAAAAACCCCAATTTCATTGTGCTCTATTTTTTGAGATAATGTAATGTAATAGCTCTAGAAATGGAGGTTTCATTTTGATATATCTTTCTTAAAAATGAGCCCATCACCCTAAGTAGCAATATTTGCATCAAATGATGCGTACTTAAGGCTCTTATGTTTAACAGGATATCATGAGACATTGTACCAGAAGGTAAAATACAGTAAAATAATATTGGTTCTTTTAACAAATCAATTTAAGCAGAACTTGCAGAAACATAAACTGCCAGCATTATATTCATTCAATACACTTACATTAGCAACCAAAATATAGATACATTTGACAGGTAACAATAAAATTTCTGGGGGAAAAACATATCCCATCAGATAAAAGTAAAATGTTATCAGTAACATTATTACTGCTCCTGTTGTCAATCATTGCTATGTGGCGTTGGAGATGGATGGTGAATAAAGTGCAACTACAATCTCTGAGGACTGGGACTAAAAAGCTAACATATAAAAAAAAAAAAAGAAAAGGAGAGAGAGTAAAAAGGAAAAAGTAATTTTCTTTTGGTGGCAACAATATTTGTTATGGAAAAGTTCTTTTGACAGAAATGTTTTCACCAATTGAGCAAGAGAAAGAATACGAATGTCCATAATCTGGCCATGTCTGTTGGATTCACTGGGCTTTCAAAGTGCAGGGTTGGATTTCAAGTTAGATAAAATAGAAAGAAGACAATTTTCACAATTTTTTCTTCTCTTTCATACTTAGACTCCAGTCCCTCGTCCATCCACAACGGATGGATACCACAACATTTTTCCCATGGGAAGGAGTGTCTTGATTTTCTTGTGGTAGGGAACTTAGCTACTATTTCTAAGCAGAGAAATGAAGACTGCCTTGGAGTTACTGCAGTCTACTGAAAGCAGGATATCTGAAATGGCACAGCACAGAACATCAGTGCCCATGAAATGCAGACAGGTTTCTTAAAACTGCAGTATTAAATGGACTGCTCTAATTACTATTGTCAAAGTTTGCTAGCCTTTACTCATGCTGAGCAGTACCACTTCCTGTGAATAGTCATGCTGAATTTGAATAGGAACTCTTGCAGAATAAAATGACAGGAAAATTGTCAAGAAATTTACCAGAGAATTGGGACTATCATATAGTAAAGCAGAATGCATTAGACATGGAAATATCTGTACAGTGCCCAAGATGGGTAAAGGTATCCTCAGGAACTGCTTACAAAAGTAATTAAAAACTGTACCACATCCAACTCCAAACAGGGTAAGAAAAACTGTTTCTGTGAGGTTTTTACAGTTTGAGTGAATAAAGACAAAAATAATGGAGAGCTGCTTTAGCTGTTGGAGAGTCTGGCAGATACCAGGGAACCTGTATGAGGGACGGGTCCTGGGAGTCCTCTCAGCAAGAGAGAGAATTACTGTTAGCTCTTAGATCCGTAATATTTTACTTGTATTTCTGCCTGGAGAACAAAAGAGTCAGCCACACTCCTGTGGAAGAATCTTTAATGGAGACAGGAAATGGACTGATTTTCAAACCCCAGCTTAATTTGTGGAGGTGGAAGTCAAAACAAAGACAGAAACCTTACCCTATACTTCTTTTAAACTAAGCAGGTTTGACCTACCACTGCCAGGGAGGAATGAATAAAGCAACTCATGGGATTAGCCTCCGAGATATTTTTGTGACCTTACCTGATCTTTTCCTGAAAAGCAGCAAATCCTCCACTCCTGAATGAGTTCCTTTCCCATAGCAGAACAGATGGAAATATCAGGTCTAGTTGAACTATTTAAGGAATGTCTCCATTTCCAGTAATATTTTAATGTTTCAATACCTTTTCTCTTAAAGCCTAATTGTTAAGGAAAAAAATGTAATCATTTTCAGTAATTGACAAGTCTATAATTTGAATTTTCCATGGCAAAGGAAACTTCCCGAAGCTGTTTTGGTCCTACATATGTATGTATCTGCAAAGCCAACTGAGCAATAGTGAGGATTATCCATGCCCAAATACCCTTCAAAACATCTTCAGAAAGTAAAAGACTGAAATAGAGGGGAAATAAATATGGGGAAAGTGGTCTGATGAGAAATAGAAAATTTGCCATCAGCTTTGGATTTCATTTCACAGTTAATAACATATCTCAATATACTGAGCTGGCCCAGATGTCATGGTTTTAAGGTAGACCAGAAAATTTGTTGTACAGTGCTTCTGTACAGCCAAAGCACCCTGCTCAACATCTCTCCAGTTGTGGTCCAGTCAGAACTTCTGGGGAGCTATCAAGAGGACAGTGAGGTGAAGGAACAGAGTCCTGCTGGCTATTGAGATTCAGAACAAGGAGTAAAAGCATCAGCTCACAGCTTTCAACAATATACATGCATATAGCTCCTTATAATTGTGGGTATGAGAGCAAGAACAAAATATTTATGGGTCCTGAGGGCTGTAACTTTTCCGAGATTAATACCTCCTTGGGAAGGTATCTTTGATGACTGGAACAGCTTTTTTTGAGCTCTGAAGGACTGAGCTGTGCTTTATGCTAAATAACACTTTAATGACCTGTGTGAGGTAAATTCAATTTTCTGGCTTCCTTTTGCCACTGCCCTTCCTCCTTCTTCAGGAGGACATTGCCTTGCAGAGGAAGAAGAGGAAAGATTTTAGGTTTTGTTGTCTTTGTGAGCCTCACTGTTTCTCAGCACAAAGCACTGATTCCCACTGTTGGAGAAGAGCAGGAAACTACATCCAAAGAGCTGATTTTAGGACTTTTCCTTGTTTTTACAGTGACCATGAAATTTTGTAGTTCACTTCTCTTAGTCCTTTTCAATGCTGTGTTCCCCCTCACTCTGTGGATCTGTACAGACCCCAGGAACTGGCTGGGGTTTGGTCCATCCCACAGTCACTAAGGTGTGGGACCATTTTGCCAAATGTACAGGGAGGGAAATTGGTGAAAGCAATAAGCACAGAGGCCTGAGAAATGAACAAAACAGCCAGCGTGACATGGAGAAATGGCACTTTTCCTTTGAGAGTCTTTTAAATCAGTTTTTTAACAGGCCTGGCTGGCAGGAGCAGTGGGCATGGGCAATTCAGATGAGGATCTATGAAGACAGAGTATCTTTAACATTCATCAGTCTCCTGACTGCACTGAGGATTTTTCCTTACACATAGAAAAGGCAACATCATTTATCCTTGACTGAGAACCACTGATACATTTTAACAATGGAATTAGTTATTCACTGCATTACAATAAGTAGCTTTCTGTAATGTGACATTAATATGGTTCTACCTGAACAGTACAAAATGTGAATTAAATTGCCACAGGGAAAAGTGATGAACCTCTTCTTTGATTTAATCAAAAAGCAGACAGTTATGGTCTCCTTCCTCAGAATAATGTTCACTCCTCTCTTTCCAAAAATTTTACTTTAACTTGTCTAACTTTTCCTTTTAGTGCACGAAAAAGGGCAGTATGCAATGTGACCTTCTTTTTACCACTTTTTAATTTATAAGATATAAATATTTTAATAACATATATAATTATATATAATACATAATTATATATTTAAATAATTCTTTATATAGAACTATTAACGTTTGAAAAGACCTCCAAGATCATCAAGCCCAACAATTAACTTAACACTAACCAAAACCATGTCCATAAGCACCATAGCTCATGTTTCTTGAACACTTCCAGGGATTGTGATTGCACCACTTCTCTTCAGCAATATATTAAATTTATAATTATGATAAAAAATAATTTCATAGTTTGGAATTAAAAGTGGGGACAATATTTACAACTGTTTTTTAATCAGATCTTTCCCTGCTGTCCCCATTCCCACAATGAAAGGGTTAAGACAACATTAAGGATTCAGCTGAGGCTCGCAAATAAAAACCCCAAAAGCTGACAATAGGGAGATCATGCTGAAAAGTGATTTTTAAATATTTTCCCTAGTCCAGAGCATATCTCTGGCATATTTCTAATGCTGTACCTCTATAGAGCAGTGCTTCCAGGAATACACACCCTTTTGCTACAGCCTGACAAAGCACAGATAAACTTTGTTCCCTCTCCCAGCTGATCTCTGTCCCTGTAGAAGGCAACAGTCAAAGCCATTTAAAAGGGAAAACATTCTCATATCTGTGGCTCCACCAGATGTCTGCCTCTGCTCTGAAACCAAGGAAAGAGAATATTTCATGGCAAACTGTAAAATGCAAATATCCAAAACACATAAATATGTTCTTTGAATAAGGCAACATGTATTGATGATGTTTTATGCATAATGTTTTTCCTCTCTCTCAGACTGTTATTTGTTAGACATTTGTAAAGATCTGAGGCATTAGACTCTTTTTTATGTGATACTTTTATGTGCATTGCTAAGTGGTCTGGCTGGGAAACAAGATTATGTGATCTGTGTTGCATTTTTGGTACTATACTTACAGACATTAATTCAGCTTATTTGTGATAACAGCACAGGTTTTTAGCAACATATCCCAAGATATAAAATACCTAACCTGTCCCTATCAGCTTGCATCAAACCATTCCCCTCCCATATCTAATAGGGCTCCTGTTTTCATTGATAAGCCTTGATACAGATTGGGTTACAGGTGGTCTTCACAAACATTAGTGCTCTCTATAAATTATTTCTTCTTGCTCCAAATTCTGTTTAACAGGACATGTACTATTTCCACCCTTTTCTCCTAGTTTTCTGTCCTGCAGAGAGGCGAATATTTTACTGGTGATGGACAACATCACATACGAATAAATCCACCTATACATTTTTATTATTATTATTTCTTGCTTTTTATCTGCTCCTTTTGGAATGCAGCACACAGAGCGGGCATGGTAAATAAGTCACTTTTATCAGTGAACATTTCCCCATATTAAATCTCTCATTCATTCTGGAATCTACAGGCAGCTTAAAATATGCCTCATATCTGTGCCGTCACAGCCTGGAGACACACTGCGAGGCAGGGAGGAGATTGACTTTCTGATAGCTGTCTGTTTGTGATGATAGCATGGAAGGAGTGTCACTCATACTCCCATCTGCTCCAGCCAGCAGAGGAAGACAGCCTCATCATTTTTATGGCTGGCATGAGTATATAGGGAAGAACCCCAGCTGATAAGCAAAAGCGATGATGTCGCTGTCTTTCTCTCAATATATATTCATAATATATTATTCTAAATATCCTATTCTCTAAAACCATTGCAGAGAATCCTTTATCTGTTAATATTTACTCAGACAAGCATGGACAGGCCTCACTTTCCATTTCAGCTGAACCAAACCACCACACCCTGCAGTGTTTCATCTCCACTGTGGCCCTGTTTATACCTTGGCATATTTTCCTACCTAGAATTTAAATGCCTTTCCAAAAACACTTGCTTCTCTCACTTTCTCCCCAGATATGTGTTAGTAGCCATTCAGCCAAACACAGGAGAAAAAGGCATGAGCCTCTCTCTATTGGTCACTTTCTCTCAATCGCTTTTAAAACCTCCTGTAGCAGCAGATTGCATAAACTACACAATTATTTTTCCCTGCATCTATTAATTGAAAATAAGTCTGCCACCAAATGCCTAACCACGGTAAGTCAACAGAGATCCACTGATATAAACTATGAACTATCCACTGAACAAACTGATTTGATCACATCTGGCATCTGAAAGGTGATAATCCTGGTGGCAGTCCCTCACAAAAAAACCTTAGCAATCACCTTACACAAGAAGTTTTTAACTTCATTTTCATTGCTAATGGAAAATGGCAAGCTTTGCCTTCTAGGGGGTCATCCTGTGAATCTGGATTTGTAATCTATTTATATGGATTCCAGTGCTCAGATTGATTAGAAACCATTTAATCTGTCCCTAAACAATTCCTAGCCACAACATTACAGCAACTTCATAATCAAAATACTGATTTTTATGACATATCTCTTATCAAGGCTGTTGCTAGGAGATCTCTAACCGTTTTGTAGTTTCATTCAGGTTTCAATTTGCCTTTGTCATTAACTACAGGCTTGACAAATTCACTAGGATCCTTTAAAGACCATGAGTACCTGCTCTCTGAATCCATTCTTTTAATTCAAACATTTCTTAAGCATGTACAAAGAAACCCTTGAGGTGTTGATATTTTTACATAAACCGTTTTTTTTGTCTAATATTTCTGATTTCCTGACTAGCTTTCCTTTAACTTTATGAATTACCTCTAATTTTTAGTGCAGGACTTCTAACTGATGTCATTATTTCAGACAAACAGTGTTTTGATGCAAACCAGAGCACAGAGCTTCTTTAAGCCTGGCCAGGTAATTTGCTGTGCCAGGTAGGAGGCAGCATGTGGGGATGTTCTCACAATACTTTGTTTGACAGATTTTTGGTAAAATACAGACAATTTTATCCAATACAGAGAGGAACCTTTCCTTTCCTTTCAGCAGACACTGGACAGGGTCTAAAATCATTCACAGCCATCTGGAAAAATAAGTATGTAAAAGTGAGAAATTCCTGAGGGACCTCATGGAGCTGCTTCTTTTCAGTCAATGATGGTATAAGAAATATTTGTGGAAAAGTATTATTTAGTGCATGAATGAAGGAATGAATTTCACTCATTTGCTGGATTTTTTTTTTTAGTTAAAGAAAAAAACCAGTCCAAGAAAATGCAAACAAAATTGATCTCTGTTACATAGGAATAAATCGTGATCTGCCTCAAAATTGTTCCGTTGTAACTAAAAGCATGATTTGAAATTTCTTTGTAGCATTTTCCAAGGCTTTTCAGGATATTAATCTAGGCTGAAATATCATAAAATAGTTCAGGTGTCCAAATATAAAGTGAAAAATAGGCTGTGTTTGTTTAAGACTGGCTGAAATAGAAATGGAAATTGAAGTAAACCTTGGCTCATAAACGATGAGGTGAAAAGAGGAAGAAATGATTGCACATCTACTTCTTCCATGCAGTTGGTATTGAGTTAAAAAAGGCTGTTAGGCACACATGATTTAATCAGACCTTCTTCTCCTGCTTGGAAGAGTTACCCAGCACAATCAATTCAGACACCCAAAATGAGATAAATAATGCAAGCAGGTACTCTAATACGTTTTAAACAGCTGTCTAGGGAAAATGTATTTATTTCTTTAGATACTTTTAAACAAAGATCTGAGCTGCAAAATATCCTCTTTTTCCTTTGCTTTATGATCATGAGTTTCCTCATGTCCTACTGCCTAAAAATAATTCCTCCTGAAAGGCTTCCCAATGGCTTCACTGTTAAAATCCTGCAAACTCTCACAGACATAAAATTATGGGCAGGCTTTTCCAGTGATGTCCAAGCTCTTTGTCCTGCCTTGCCACCAGCCCAGCATAGGCACTGCTGGAAGAAAAGTCCTTTAATCCACTGCCAGAAACACTCTGTTGTATATGAAAGGAGAAACTCTGACATCTCAAATGCAGTCGTGATAGAAAAAAGGTCTCCACTGTAAGTTTTTGGGTTTCATCCTCAGAGATGTCAAATGATCATGGCAGCTCTGCTTTCCCTGACCCTGGATTAGAAAGAGCCATCTCTGAGGCTGAGCACATTAAAAATCAGCCAAGATAGGGCCAAAAGGAGGTTTATCTAGAACATACAAAACTGTAAATTTTCAAGAATGTTAATGGGCAAGGAATGTTAATGTCAGCAAGGAATAAAATGGATATGATACAGGTTTTAGCAAACACCTATTTCTCTTTACCACATTAGCAGAACCTTTGACACCTGTAAAAGCATTTCTTTCAGGGCAGAACCCATATTATTCTGTAAATGGCCAATCATTACCTACAGGACTTTTCTTTCTTTTTTTCCTAGAATTTGTCTGTGATTTTAGAGGTAACTATGTTACTTATGAGGGGTGTTGATGATTTTGGGAAATGCAGGGATCAGTGACACATTCTCTAAATCCAGGTTGTTAATTCCATGTCCATAGTAACACATCTAGCTGAAAGAAAGAAGGAAAGAACTCAATGCCTGCTGAGGTCTCACATTTTGCCCGGAGCTTAGACAAACCAGATGACCTGAGGCAGCTTTTGGAGCTGGGTTGTCCCCATCCTCCTGCCCTCACTCAAATAAAGGTTGAATATCTTCTCTGCTCAAGGTTGCTCAGTTCAAGGGCCACACCACAGTCCCAGGCTAAATATTTTGAGGTCACTTCAGATACAGCAAAGCATTGCTAATTTCTGCACTAACAGTAAGAACAATCCCTATAATGTTGTTGACTTGCTGCCTGTCTGCTGAAAGCACCTGTAAGATTGAAACTTTTGAGTCCATATGTTAGACATAATTACCAAATACTTATAAAATTGATAAATACAATTAATATTTTCAAATGCTCCTCAAAGTTTTGACTGGAGTTTGACCTTGCTAAATTCTCTTCAGAAGTCAATATACAATTAAGATTGTATGAAGCTGGTAGAGGTAACAGTCAAAAATACACCCAGAGAGCATTTTACAATTGCCTGATGAAATCAATCTGCTAGTCCAATTTACCTTGTCCTTGGTTGGTAGTTTATTTGANAAAAAAAAAAAAAAAGATATTTAAATAAAAAGGAAAAAATAATGACTGTACAGATGAGGTTTCTAGAAACTATGGATGTTCAAGAAAATGTTTTTGTAAGCAAAGACAGTGAATTTAGAATAAGTATCTACAACAAGTTTTGTTTTGATGTGGTAATGCAATGAAAGGAAAAATGCATGATTAGATTTTCAAAGATTAGGAGGTGAAGAAAGATTTAAATTGAATACTAATTTAGTTTGGAAAGCCTTGAGGAAGCTGTGCCCTTCATGTAAAAATTCTTTTTTTGAATTATCAAGCTGTTTCATCTGCCAGATGAGCATAATTGAAGTAAAGAGTTTATGCAGACAGAGAAGGAGACAGCCTTGTTTTTATCCTCTGCACAGCATAAGCAGTCACAACTGGAGGCTGGTGAGGAGGTCAGTGCTTGTGAGGAAACATGGAATGCTTTTAATGTGGCAAGTGGCTAAGGGGAAAGAAACTGCTTGGAGCTGAGCCCGCTTGTAAAAGTTGGTGGTAAAATTCAGAGCCTGTATCCTCTGAGCTTAGAGAATGGGAAAAGCTGAAGAAGTGGAAGAGTCTGGCATGCAGACATGACACTCAAATACACCCTCTTGCCAGCAAAATTGTCTTGGAGAAGAGTTCCCACTCGAAATTATTGAAACCATCACTGTTCTCTTCCAATATTAGAAATTTTTTTTAATGCATATTCATGCGTCCGTAGCTTTAACAGCACACAAAATAGTGATACTTAGAAAAATAATTTGATCAAACTATGACATAACAGAATTTGAGACAACCTTATTTGCTGTTACTTGTCAAACTCCAGATATCTTTAGGATATTTTGGCCCAAAGATTTGGAAGATTGCTCCCTTCACAGTCAACCCCACGGAGGGCCATGTCACCTTTGGCTGTGTGAGATGACAAACTGACAGCTCATTCACAGAATGCAGCAGCCAAAGCATCGCTTCAGAGTTTCAATCTACGATTACTTGCAAATCAAACTGCCTTGGGTTTTGTGCTTTTCATTTAAACTGTGATGAGTGAGGTGAAGACCAGTTTCTCTTAACTGAGTGATGAAAAGAAATGGGCACCCAAGGCAGCCAGTTGGCCAAAATTACTTTTCCCCACTATCTGGCATGACTAGATTAATATGCCAAGGACTGCATTCAAGTGTTGCAGCTAAATCACACACTTCCAATGTTTTTTGCATATTTGTAATAACAAAACAGTTCTTTGTGACTTAAGAAACCTTAGAGGGGTTTCTTGTCAAGTAACAAGCAACTAAGCTCAGCCTCTATGAGGTGTGGTAAGGTACAGACCCACAAATGAATGATCTGAAAACATTGAAAACTGTGTCTCTTGTTTGGTGGAAGAAATATTTTTTTAGAAACATATTTAGGATTATTAATAAAGAAACTTTCGCTAATTAAAAAAAATCCCAATACAACATAACATTTCATATATTGCAATTTGGATCATATTGATCACTAAATAATCAAACTACAATAAATTAATCTTTACAGATAACCAGACAAAGCACTGCGCATAAAGTAAACATTTACTTTGTATTTTCCATAAAACACAAAATACCTTGTTTCGTCTTCCAGTGTATTGAAAGTCACCTGGAAAACCAGTGTTCTCCATTGTTTCTCAGGACTCCCACTGATTACTCCATCGAAATTAGCCCTGGAGGGAAGAAATGGCAGCAGACATAAAGCACTTTCCATGCAAATAAAAAATTTCAAAATTTTAATTTACACCTTTGTCTAGGAGTTATTTGGGTTTATGGGATAATTAATGATTTGTTTTATTTTGCAGTTCTCTATTGTAATATGTATGCAATGCCACTGGAGTGGCCAGGTGGAAGGGAAGGAGTAACACAGCTGACATTAAAGACCCTTCATATTGCTCTCCCCAAATAACCCGTGGTAAGAAGCATGTTCCTAAATTGGGTTCCCTGAATTAATATTCCAGAGCTATCTGCCATTAGCAGTTTATGGAATGAGGTTCCTAATTTAAAAGCAGCAAAGAAGCGAGTTGAGGTCTTCTGTTTCAGCAAGCAAACATGGTTGGACTCAGTAATTTTAAAGGTCTTCTCCAACCTAAATTATTCTAGGATTCTGTGATTAATTAATCTATATGGATTTAGCTGAAATTATAGAATCATAGAGTGATTTGGGTTGGAAGGGACCTTAAATATCATATAGCTCCAAACTCCTTCAGCCTTCCCCATTTCCCAGGTGACCAAGTTCTCTGGTTTGATTCTGGACAGGGCTCATATTTTCCCTATTCTTCCCTTGATCACTGACGTACCTGTAGAGTTTCTTTTTGCCTTGACATCTCTGGCCATATTTAATTCTAGAGGAGCTGTAACTTTCCTAACCTTATCCATGGATGCTTGGACAAATTATCTGTATTCCTTCTGGGCTACTGGGCCTTGCTTCTGCCCTCTGTAGATCTTGTTTTACAATTTGGAAAATCTCAATATTTTTATCCCTGCTGTCACTGTGCAAAATTCCCCTTTAGTACAAATACATCAAACAAAAGCTGGTAGGCAAGACATGAAAATCACCTTCTTAATACAAAGAAATATTTTCATGCCCATCAACAGCTATGATTTTTCTTTCCAATGATTCATGTCCGCATCGGACAATATTTTTTGGCTACGGTAGAAGTTTAAAAGATGTGAAAATGATTCTGCTTATTGATTTCTCTTCATACTTAGCAGATAAATCAATAGGATGTGAAGATGAGGCTCCATTAAAATGATTTCTGGTGACATCACTTTTGCCTGAAAGTTTCCACAATAACAACCCTTGAGTTTGTCAGCAAGAGGTCATTCAAACAAAGGAACAAATAAAATCACAAGCCTCTTGTGGGTTTAGGCTGTAATTTCTTCCCTCAGGATAATTTTATGTCTTCATTTATATTTCTACTATGACGTAAGTACAATTTTTTTTTCCGATCAAAACAGAACGCAGAAGAAAGGAAAAAAAAACCCCAAATTTTATAAATAACCACAACTGACCTCACTTCTCAAACCTATGACTGATAACAGTCTAATGCAAAGAAGCCCATGGCAGAAATGCCTCTCAGAAGAGCTGTATATACACAGTAGTAAGAGATGCTGAAAATGCACCATTCTTTGTAAAACTGTTGTGCAAAAAATTTGCAAGCATTTCTCCCCAAAAGACGCTCAACTGAAAATGTCCCTCAAAAGGGTCTGGTCACCAGACTGCACGCAATCCAAAATGTGAGGTTTTGTGGTTAGCACCCTTTGTTTTTGTCCCAGTTTCCAGAATAAGAACCTCCTCAGGGATGAGGATCCCTTACTGCAGAGAAAGAGGAAAAGGAGGGTCCATGCACAAAACCTTCCACAACCTGTGTGTGAAATGAGGTGGCAGGGAGGTACTGGAAGGGTGTAGAAGAAGACTAGGTGACTACACATCCTTAAGCCACAAAACTAGCTGGTAGAAATTTTACTTCTTAACAGAAGAGAGACGGATGGAATTGAGATGTAGATCATGTAATCATAGAGTAAAAAGATGGTTTCATTAGTGGAATTAAAAAGGGAATCCTGTGGAGAAAGAATGAGTGAATAAATAGCTTGGAGGAGAACTAGGAGAAAATTGAATCATCAGGGAAAGGCAATATTTCAAGAAAAAGAGAATGGTGGCAGTATTGAAGGCAGCTGTCAGGTCACAGAGATGAAGACAGAGTACAGGTTCTGGGACTTGGCTAAGAATAGGCCATTAAAAATTTTGGCATGAGTGCTTTGAATTGATCGAGTCCAAAGGCTACAAGGCAGAACTAAGAGGTCTGAGCATGGAATTGAGGGAATTGAAAACAGCATGGTAAATAAGAATAAAGATAAATGAGAATGGGAATATAAATTGGTCTCTACAGAAGCAAATGGGCTAAAGTGTGAGATTGTTTGTTTTTAGTAGAAAATACCAGAGCAGGATTGTATAATGAAGATAGGAAAAATAAAACTGTAGTAAACGAGAAACTTAAGGCAGCAGTAACATGACAGTGAATGAAAGAATGGCCAGCAGATGTGATGAAATGCAATAAAGTGCAGAGGTTGGATGGTGTTTTTCAAACAGAGTCAAGAGGGAAGAAAGGAGAAATGAAAAATAGGGAAAAGCAGAGAATAAGGTCACGTTACAGTTTGATAATTTTATCTTCAAGCCAGCTATTAAGAATTGAGAAGACAGCAGATTCTAGCAATTCTCTTCTATTGAGAAGACAGCAGACAGGATGTAGAAGAATGATGGAGATTTAAGTATGCCTTCTGATGAAAATCATGTATGAGAGATGAAAACATAAAAATCAGCTATGAATAAATATCAGCCATGAGAGGGATGGGAACAATCCAGAATTTATGATGCTGGTAGACTACAGACATCAGAAAGCCCAAGTGACAGGGTCTGATTGACTAAAGAGTGGAAACAAAATGCTCTGGGAGAGTAGGACATGGTAAAGATCAATTGATTATATTCTGTCTGCAAGAAGAGAAAAACAGCATGAAAACCTAGTGGACACACTGTCCACTAGAATTTTGGGAGAAACTATCCTCTAGTTAGTTCCAGAATGTCCATGACCTGTATAAACCAGAAAAAAAATTTTGGGATCAGTGGTTTAGACAAGCTCAAAAATCACAGCAAGTCCCCAGTGATCATGTTCAGATGTCTGAATGCCTTTTTTTTTGTGATGATCATCTTCTCGTATGTGAATTTTACTCAGACAGAAATGACGCAGCTACTCTGGCTATTCTGATCTTTTTTCCTTCTTCTAGCAGGAGAAATCATAATCTGACATTTGTACAGCACTGAGAAAAGGTAGGAACAAATGTAAACAAACTCAAAACATCTGGGTCATCTCATGATTAGAGCTTCACTTGGCCTCTGGGTTACAAGACACAAAAGTGCACTTTCTATAAATTATGAAGGACTACTTTAAGAGGAAATTTGTTCTAATTTTCCAACAATGCAATTCATACTAAGTATTCAAGAAAATTATCATTAAAATCACTGAGTGTAGATTTGTGATAAGCAAAAGTAAAAACATTAAATGCAGAGATACACGCAACTAAAAGATTGTAAGGTATTGGGTTCTGCTTTTATTCCATATTAAGTACGTTACAGAGGAAGTTTTAATAGGCAAATTCACAAGAAAGTGTTATCTCAAGAAGGTTGGACCGTCTCCTTCAGGGAGAAAGATATTCCAAAACCAATCAGTGGAATAGTTTTTAATATAACATTGAGCCTACATGGTTTTCCCTGCAAGAAGAGCAATATTGCTTTGCAAGATGGGGACCACCTCCCAACAGGCACTCTAACCCGCTGCCAGGTGCCCTCCCATGACACACGGATACTCTTGGATTGCAGCAGTGCAGAACCTCTTGGATAGGAAGATTTTACCAGCTGGATGCGAGAGCAGACATTCCTGTGTTGCCCGTCACCGTGGGGTATCGTGTGGTGCTTCTGGAAACTCAGTGCACAAGAAAATCAGATACAAATGCTAATCAAGAAAGTATTGTTAATATAACCATCTTCCCCTGTGAGGATCTTCCTCATGCCCGCCACTGTGAGATTCACAGGCTGAAGTAGTAAAAAGGTTTTTTTGCTCATTCTCTTTTTTATTTCTTCCTTTCCTCTGCAGCAGCTGTTGTTGGCCAATTTAGCCTGGAAAATCCCATGTCCTTTATCTCATGAGAGATCTGACCTTACTCTGGGATCACACATTGTGTGAAAACCTTATCTAAACACGTGTCATTTCCTCATATCCTTTGGTTGTCCTGCTGCACCAGGGCTGAACCGGTGGCTCAGAGGATATTCATTATTTACATCCCTTCTGGATAATATGTAAAAATAGGCACTGGATGAAGAGGACATCCATTGGAGAGATCTATATTTATTGGGAGCATCTACATTACTAATTGAAGCAGAAAGGTACATCTTGCAATAGAAGTCTCTGTCCTATAAACCAGGCAAAGAACCCCTCCTCTGTGTGCCAAACTCCATGGCAACCATTAGGTTCCCAACATCTCATTCAATATTTTGCTGATAACAGCTTTTGAGTGAAATGACTCCTCACTGAGTTGCATTTCTTCCTATCCAGACCGCTATGACAGCAGCTCTTCCTCTGCCTGTGCTCCTGAGTGCAGCCAATCCCACCCAGGCCGCTCTGGAGTAGTTGGAACATGGTCAGATGGCCCTGGTCTGGAGGTTTGCCACATTCTGGGGAAAAACGGCAACCCTAGAACAGCAAACAGGTGAACGGCCTCTTTAAATCCTCTCCTTACAAGCCATATTCTAGAGCAGAGGTGTGTGAAGGTGTTACCGTCTCCCTCCTAAATTTCCAAGCTGCAGGGCAGTCAGTGACTTGCTCCAGAATTTTCCTATTGCAGTGATGTTTTTAGGGTGCCCAGCATTGAAAAAAGCTTGCAGATCCCTTTGGGATCATGCCTTAGTCTTTAGAGGGGTGCCTGTCCTGTTCTGGGTTCTCAGATAATGCTACACAATAGAGTAGAGTTGAGTTAACAAAGATTTGTGAGGGAACGAGGCCATTAATCAGCATTTTGGCATCCTCTGCTGTCACTCAGGCTGAAAATGGTGTTGCCATCTGCTTTTCTCTGTGTTCTCATCCAGGCTATGAGATGTGCCCTTGAGAGATTGAGAAAAATAACAAACCAGGAAAGAATAAAAAGGACCAGCTTGATTTCTGGCTGCAGCTTGAAGTTTGTGCCAGTCACTGGCAGAACGCTTTGTTTGTAGGCAGCCATGGGGTGTTAAGACAAATGACTGTTCTGCCATGGAATCTATTTTCCAAGAAAAATGTTGGTATTTAGCCACAAAACTCTCTGGAGGTTTTGAATTGTCTCCTTGCCTTCTTGGAAACACATTTTCTCCATTGGCAGAATATATTTGCACTCTTTCCATTTGATTGAGGGAGCTCTGAGGCAGATTTTGGCACTCTTGTTTTTAGTGTTGAAAATTCCATTACAAGAGGTATGATTCTGTGGATCTACATTGTTTTCACCCTCAACAATGTTATAGCTTTTTGTAATCTGTTTAATCATGCACTTGTGTAAGAGAGAAGTGTCTTGGGAAGAGCCTCTGTGGAAACCAAGTTCTCCTTCTTTGTCTAAACTTTCATATGTGAAATGCATCAAGATTAATGGGGGAAAAACAGCAATGAAAAAGCTCACAAAACTTTTTAAACAAAGCTGAAATGAAGTGTCTCAAGCTAATAACCTGCTGTAAACTAAGATAACTTTCCAATTCAACTAATCCAACTAACAAAACTCCTAAGATCAGACCAGACTTGGGAGTCTATGGTGAGCCAGTTGAGCCCTACTGAGCAACCAAAGTGTCGATATCACTGGGCAGTGATTCAACAGAATCTTTTCCCTGAGTGCTATGAACCAGGACCCTCAATGTCAGTCTCTTCAACCCAATGTGAGATACAATGAAAGGACATTTCCCAAGTCTAATTTTTCAATATATTAATTTCCAAAAATAATTCAAAGTTAATTCACATCAGGATTTGGCTATGCAAGATGGGAGCTCTCACATTACTTAGCTTCATATCTCCTGCTTTTCCTTCTCTTGTTTTAACTTTTCAATTTACCAAAGCCTTAAGCATGGTATTTTCTGCACAGCACTGTAACAAGATGTCTCTGCCCACAAGGTAGATCTCAGAAAAAGGAAAAAACCAAAAAACACCAACCAACCTACCAACCCCGCCCCAACCCCATTCTTTTTTAACAATTTTCATTTTTTCAAGGAAATATTATAAATCAAATTTTCATCTGGTGCATAGTTCTCTAGACTCTGAAGGTATGATTGTTCCCCATTCATGAATTAACTGGCTCAGCACTATCAAGAAATAAAATAGGGAGGAAGAAGCTTTAAGTTAATACCTTGCTACATAATGTGCTGCAATCCTCACTTTTTGAAGTAATTGAGCAATGGGCAATGCAAAATTCAACTGAGGAGGAAAAAAATTCTTCTCTAATGTGTGCAGATTGAGGTACTACTGTTATAAGCACCTATTTAAGCACACAGCTGTTCTAAACTGACCCCTCAAATTAAACTACTGCTGATTATTGAATTACAGGCAGCCACAAAAGCACATAGTAAATTAGTTTTCCATAAATGTAAATGGATATGATGGTCAAAACCACTTCCTTGAAATTTTAAGTGTTTTCATAATCTTGGGCTTAAAGGTCTTCTAAGAGGAAGGTGTTGGAGTTAAATCTTTGCAGCCTTCAGGCAGGCACCATAATGACATTTTTAGGCATAAAGCAAATGCACATCACATTTCAGAAATCATTTGAGAAAGGGAAAAAATAGGACAGTCTAACTACACTTTGGGGAAAGGAGGTCCCTGAAGTTGAGTAGTAGTTTTCAGAAAATTTGAGGTTCTCTTCAAATGAGAGAAACACAGAATGCAGGTGTTGGCAAGCTGGATGTAAGAGACACAGAAAGATAGACCAAAAAAAGCTGGTAATTGAAAAGTATTTACCAGCAGTTTTTATACACTTAATACATTGTCTCTCAAACACACTAGCAGTTAAAAGCCTTCCAGAAGGTCTCTACAGTCAATAGACAATAAAGGTACAAAAGGACCACTCAGAGAAAAAAGGGCAATCCAGAAAACGAAATTAATTTTCTGCCTTTATATTTGTTGTGGAAGAGCCTGGGGAGGTTTCTGCACTGGAACCCTTCATTACTGGGCATTCACTGAAGATCTGATTCAAATTGAGGTGTCAATACATTTTACAGAGCAAACAACAAAATTGGACAGGGACAAATTGCATCGATAAGCACTTACCTAAGAATTCAAAAGGAGTTCAAGGACCAAAGAGTGAACACTATTAGTGGTGTATAAAGTGTCCCTTAAACTCACTTTCATAACTGAAAGAAAAGTGGCAGATACAGAAAGGATGACAAATTTTCAAGAAGTATACTATGAATGATCAAGGGAACAGCAAGCCACTAAATGCAACATAAACCCATCAAATTAGGAGCTTATCCAATTCTTTTTTGAAAGAAATTCCTTAATATGCATGACAAATTTTGCTGAAAATATGGTTCTGAGGTTGCAAGATCAAAAAATTATGGCTGCAAAGGTTGGCCTAAGGATACTGCAAAACTGGATCTGGGAAACAAAATGGAAAAATATAGTTCAATCTGGGTAAATGTTATGTAATGCACATGGGTGGAGAAAAAGGTTATTTTGCATATTGAAGGAAGGGATGTATGTTCACTGAAGTGCCTGGGTAGTGAGACTGAGGCTGTGATGTGTAGTTCAGGTACTTTCCATTGCTCAGAAAGAGTGAAAAAAGAAAACAGCATGCAAAGAGTTAGAGAAAAAAGAGAGAACAAATAGAAAACATTTTTGCTCCTGCATAAATCCATGCCACGCAGCTCTCATCATCCTCTACAAAAAGGGGCAACAAAGATGAAAAGGAATATTGAATACTGTTCTTACTTTGATTGAATAGACAAGGGCTTGTCCTACTGAAGAAAAGACAGCTGAAGGAGGTTTTGATAGAGGTCTGGAAAATCAGGCTTGGCAAAGGCAAAAAAGAATTGATTATCCAACATCTCTCCAGAGCAAGAGCTAGGAGACATCAAGTGCAATTAGCTGGGAGCAGAATGAAAAAAAAAAAAAAACCACAGAAAAGCAGCTTTTCTTACATCTCATGTTCGAGTTGCAGAGTTCCTTGCTGCATTACATTATGGGTGCTAAAAATTACAGAAACCAAAGGAAACAAATTCGTGGGAAAAATGCATTCAATCACCTACAGCTCAGGAGGTACCTGATACGTAAGATTTTTGTAGGGTATCTTGGGAGAAAAAACACCCTTAAACAAAATCTTTCCTAAGTTTTAGACTTCTTGCTGTGTTAGGGTAAAAAAGTATTTTGACACACCTTTGGTGTGACATATCACTTTTCTCTTTATCTTGCAATTTGCATCCTCACTTCCAAATGTTTCAGACAATAACAAATCAATATTTTTTATTTATTTAAGACTCAGAGAATAAAAATTTTGGCTGCCCACTTTATAGGGCAAGTTCTTCAAATATGCTTATTGAGGGTAGTGAGAGAAAAGTATAAGCAATATAAAAAGTAATTTTGAAAATATAGTATTTTAATTTCACAAAGACAGCAAGGCAAACAATTACATCATTGTTTAAAATAAAATATTCATTAAAATAATATTTTAAAATGAAGATATGGTTGATCACTTTCACATAAAAATACTTTCAATGGAACTGAAATACCCTGCGATGAGAATTTAACCAATTCTTTTTCATCAGTTGGAATCCAATTCAAAACTGACCCATTCTAATAAGTTTTGCAAACTTCAGAACAGAGGAAGTGTCTTCAAGCATTTCAAGAGCATCCAACATATTCCAGAGTCTGCTGTTTCTTTCACAATAGCTAAGTAATTAAATTTATCTTCTATTCTTATCAGATTCTTTCTTTTTGACTGAATTTCTTAGAGGGCTGCAAAGCTTTCATCAACCATTGCCATCCAGTAGAAGATGTTTCCTTTCACTGGCATCACTCAGAAGAAAGCATTGAGGTTCCTAGATACCTGAGGAACTTCATCCATCGTCATTCCGGAAATCTGATAATATAACATGAGTGATGGTGGGGATTGTTTCCAATTTCCCTGGAGCAATGAAAACCCTAAAGCCAGGACTATCATTTTCCAAGTAAAACCTACAAAACATCGCTGAACAGGTTTGGTGCACAATGCACACAAAGAATGAGAGCCCTTCTCCAAATTTCGTGAACAAAGCACTCCAAACAGTTGAGAGTCCAAAGGCACCAATGTGCTTTTAGGCTCTGGAGCAGCTTCAATACCTAAGAGTTCAGTAAATTATTTAATGTCTTCCTTTGCTATCAAGGAAACACAATCGCAGCTCTGCTGGGTTACACACTGAGCAGTCATGATCAAAAGCTTTCTTTCTGCTTTGTCTACTGGGCCATCTGCTCATTCCTTCCAGAATTTCGCTCTGGCAAGTGACCCACTCATGGCAATCAGCTTGGCAGACAAGCGACATAGTAGCACACTTTATGTGTGTCTCTGCATGCTTAAATTTATAAATATTCATAGGGGTGCTTTTTAATGAAATTAAAGCAACACAGCAATTACTTGTGTTTGCTGTAGTGAATCTGTAGTGAAACAGATTTCTTGTGTTTACTGTTAGGAAGAAACAACACAAAATATAAATAACATTTTTAACCTGGAGTTACAGAGCGGGTCGTGGTAGATTTTGTAAGACTCCGGGGCTATGCTTGGGAAATTTTGGTTCCTAGTCTATCAAACACCTAAAATTCATGCATCAGGGAAACTAAAGGTGAGGAGGGAGCTACATTTGCTTCTAAGTTATAAACCACAGTAATTGTAAGCTAGAGAGAAATTCACCATACATAAAGTTGGCTTGGAGAGCGGGAGCCTCTTTGCAGGGTTGACTTCTGTGCATAAAGATCTGATGACTTTTGTCAGTGGGCACCTGGACAGATGATGACATCCTAGTTGCTAAATTATTCTAAATCCTTGACTACTATTTATTAACATCAACCTTGTCAGATTATAATAGATGGAAAAGCAATACAATCATAAAATGGCAGACTCCTCAACTACCAGGAACCTTTTCACAATTTTTTTTTTAATCAACTACTAAGGAAAGCTTTAACAAATCTATCAGCCTGTTCTTGGCATTTCTCTGAAACCCTTTGCTAGCCACCTGAGCTAGCCACCCTGAATATCATGGGTCAGTATCTTTACAAACATGTAACACAAGGAGGGCTCCAGGGTTCTTTGATTATGATGTGGCAAAATAGATGTGCTGTCTGAATTCTGAAAAGCAAGGTTTGCAATGTGTACATGAATTTTGAGCAGATGTTTGTTTTCACCCTAATTTCTCCTCTTTTTATTCTCTATTCATTTACATTCTTATGAGTGTTTGGTTTTGGGGGGGTTTTGTTTACAGGAATATTTGAATAGCTGTGCAGCATAAACCTTTACAAGTAAAAAATAGCATTTTGTTTTATGTTATTTTTCACTCTCCTTTGTTTACTTCTGTTAGCTTTTGTTCATCTATTTGAGTTTCAGTCATGCCAAGGCAAAAGCAGAACTTACTCCATGTTATAGGTGTCACATTCGTATGAATAACACCTTGTGAACATTCAAAGTGAACAAAATTCAGGCAGATTTTTCATTAGAAATTTTGAGTTCCGAGTGTCTAAAAAATGTTTGAAATTTGCATTGGGTCACTATTACATGAGTTAGTCCACCCACAGAAAGAAAATTCACATGCCGCCTGATTTCCTCATGAAAGCCATAAATCTTGCTGGATGATTTACACATGGAATTCCCTTTCTGTGGCTGAGGTTTTGGGTGGCTCTTTGAACAAAGTGGGCTCTGGCAGGGCACTTGCTACGATGAAACTGTGAGAATGAAGAGCAAGGTTATCGTCATTAATTTAGAAAAAGAATATATTCCTCTGGATGATGATGAAGGTACTTATTGCTATAATCCCTCAGAGTAATAACAAAATAATCAGATACAAATAATTTGTATTCCCAGTAGAGTAATATTTTAGGCAACATAACCAAAATACTAACTCTGGAAACTCTGTCTTGGGCAGAGAAATCCTTATGATTCATTATTTACATGACAACAACGAACTAATTCACTGACTATAAGGAAAGAAAATTAATAATATATTGCTTCATCAGCAACAGATTGTCTTAACAGAAGTTCAGAATGTAAGTGAATATGGCCTGTTTGAAAAAAAAAAATTCTGAAAGAGAGGTGAATAGCTGTGGATTAAATGCCAGAATTGCTTCGTTTTCCTCTGATCTTCTTTTCTAATGTATCTAAATATTTCACAGGGTAATGCAGTATCAGATATTCATAATCATACATAGGGATGCATTTAAGAGTTTGGGAGACTGGAATTGTTGTGAGCAGCTAACGTGTTACTGCAATTCATGCAAAAGCTATTTGGCTTTGGCAGAATGCAATACTTTTCCTCATTTGAGCATAATTTTCACCATCCAAATGATCTGATGGGAAGTTAGTAAAATATTAGTGACAAGTGCCAAAAAGTGTGTGGACTCTTTTATATGGGGCCTTACTTTAGAAGCACGATATCATTCCCTTAATTCTATATTTTAAGAAAGTGAAAAATAACTGCAGTTTTTCAGATGTCTTGGCACCCAGTCACCTGCTACTACTAATATTTATAATGTTTCTATTTTAGAAGTGAGTTGGAATTAGTCACAAAACCTTTAAGAACTTTCTTAGTTCAGCACATGATTAATTTGGATGATGCAATAGAGAAAGCACTGAGAAACATTGCTAAAAAGTGTGCTGCATTTCAAAGGTGAAGTCGGGTGCACTTGTTGAGAAATCATAAACCCATCTCCTTCTTTTCCTGACATATTATGCTGTTATGATTGGCTAAAACTACTCTGCTGCTTCTCAAGAAGAAATCCATCAGAGCTTACTAAAAAGGGGGGCTGTTTCTTTTATTTATTTCCTAATGGAAAATGATATTTTTCATATATTCAAATACTATTTTAAACACTCCATATAATTTTTTTTTTTCCTTTGAATGACTTGCTGGCTAAAAAACCCTCAGATTTTGCTTTTAGAAGTATCTGAGCAGTAGATGATGATGTGAATATTAATTAGTCTTATTGCAAAGAAAATTGCATTGCCAATCATTGTTAGTGACTAATAAGTGATGACGTGCAATTACAGTAAGATAAATGATTATTCTTGCTCACTAGCATATATTCTGTTCTGCAATGCATAATTTTCAAAAATAGACAAAATGGGAGTGCAAAAATAAAAGCTGAAATATCTGAAGAAATTAGTTTCATAATTTGTCAAGAAAGATGAAGAAGAAAAATAATTAAAAGTGAATTTATTAATTGGAGATAGTGCTGGAGAGCACAATATAGCTATTTCTTGCTGTTTCTGGGTTTTATTTAATTTTTCCCTCCTTAGGACTTTTTCTAACTCAGGAGTGCAGATGTATAACACAAGTAACTTCAGATCTGATCTGAAGCTTATGAAGTCCTTTAAATAAGGAAGGCTAAGAGAGCAAAGGCATTTGAACAGGGGCTACAGCTGCCTTTCCAAAAAAGCAACAGGGAGAGAAGAAGCAATACCAGCTTCAAGCTTAAACAAGGCCATAAAAAGCCTTAAGAATGTCAGCTGTAATTATTGTCAGTGGCTGCCTTAATTACAACTTGAGTGTGACTGATTAGCACCACTCCTGTCACACTCAGCAGAACCCTCTGTGTCAGTATGTTTGGTGCTGTGGTTCAAACTGAGCAAACAAATAAATGTATCTGTCACTTAGAGATATGAAGCCTGAAGATGCTTATCTGCCAATGTTTGGGGGTGTTCTGAGGGAATGAAATAAAGCAATGAGCCAAAGCAAATGGGAGAGACATGAACAGAATGTAGTTACCAATAGGTAATTAATTATGTGGGATATAAAGACATTTATCAAGCTTCGTAAAGGAAAAAAGTTGCTTGCCTTCATTGATTTGGGGTGATGCACGGTCAGGGCTGGATTCAGAGGCTGGTGTGGGCACCATGCTGGAAAATCATATCTGCTGTGTCAGGAGTGACATGGGATACGCTGGAGCTCTATATCCTCCCTGAACAGCACGTGAAGGGCAGGCAGGATACCCTGCAAACCCACAAATGGCCTCTTTTCAAACACTAAACCTTGCCCTTCAACTCCACTGCATAATGTCCAAACTGCTAAGCTTGGCAGCAACCTGGTGCTCAGACTGCCCTGAGGAAAAGAAACCCACCTGGCAAACCCCAGGTCAAGTCCTCCTACGTGGTGGGGCAAGGCTCAGCATGTCAGATCTGTGGACAAGATGGGAATTACAGAGAGGTTCTATTGCAAGACATAGTAATATCAGCCTGTGTAAAGGAATTTAAGGTAAAATGTCCGATGTTAATGTTCCAACTGCATTTATAGGACTCCCAGCACTGGAAGATAAATTCAGAATAAGTTGTACAGCAAAATGATTTTTTTAAAAGGAGGTATTTTTACACGTGGGAGCCAAAAAGGCTCACAGTGGAAAACTTTGTAGGAGGATAGAATTTTTCTTTTCAGGCTAATAGATACAGCATCATATAAAAAGTTTCTAGGGAGCAGTTTATAAAGCAGTTGCCCCAAAGACATATTTTGAGCAGTGAATAGATAGTCCATCTGAAATGAGCTTGCATGTGCCAAGGGAAACCTCCCACACTGTGACAAGAAGAAATATTTTTAAGTTCTCATCTTTCAATCAAAATTAGACAGATGCCTCATAGAGACAGCATGATGCTTGCTCAGGAAGTGGGACAGACCTTGAAATATCTGACTTTTCTAGCTGAGGAAAGAATCCTCTCCAGTGAAAGATGTCTCTGCTCCCCACCCATTCTCCTCAGAGGCTGCATGGTCATGTTTGCCCCATTTGGCACCTTTCGCTTTTGCTCCACACTTGCTGTGTCTGTGGGAACAGCAGTGTCCTCCAAGTATGCCAAGTTTCATGCACTTGACTCTCAACATGATTTATGAGGAATTTTGGTCTGTAGTGCAGCTGTCAACCACAGTCAATAGGAGATTTCCCCAGGGCAAAGGAGAAAATAAAGCCTAAACCTACAGCTCTCCTCAGAGACCTGTAAAGGCTATATCCTCTTTTTTGTTAAGTCTTCAAAAAATAAGGAATTCTGTAAGCAGGGCATAATTTCAACAGTATATGACATTTTCCTAATGCCATTCCCATAGACCTGAGACTACACAATTACAATTCCTGTGTTTCCAGTCCCACTGTGTCAGCAGAGGTTGATCTAGATAGTGTACACAATATTTGCCATTTCAGTCCTTCTCACAGGGCAGCCTTATCAAGGTCCAGATTGTATCCACCCTTTGCAAGTTCACTCACACAACACAAATCTCCTCAATCCTTTTTCTGCAGTCCTTCTTTCCTTTGTTGTCACGTTCTTTTTTCTAAGCTCCCATTGTGTTTCAGGTCTGACAATTATTTTTGGCTGCCAGCAAAGGATAATAAGTGAAAAGACCCGACCCCTTTCTTAACACTCCGCAAAGCATCAACAGGAGAGGAGTGGAAAGGAATGTGTTTCTTTTTCCATAGGTAAACCTTTTAGTCCACGCCCTGTGTGCTATAATCTACTCAGACTTCAAAAATTGCTGGAGATGCCAGATCATAATTATGTTCAAATTGAGCAATAAAACCTGTAGAATTATTTTTTCACATGAAATCTTGCTTTCTTGTGTGACTGTTTGCTTCTCTGCCCCTCTAAATACAAGGAAAAAGCACAACAGAAAAAGAGTAATGAAGACAAACCAATTCCCTGTGGAAGAGTCGAGCCTTGAGTTTCTGGAGGTTCTGCGGCTCTGAGAAACCTGACCTAGTTAAAGATGTCCCTGGTCATTGCAAGGCGGTTGGACTAGATGACCTTTAAAAGTCCCTTCCAACCCCAATTATCCTAAAATTCCATGGTTTATGTAAACCAGCACAACACTGTGGTGGGGGAACCTTACAGGTCCCAGGAAATATAGATCTGCAGCAGCTGCCTGTGGATTCTGTGTATGTGGAAAAGGAATACACGTCAATGTATTGAAACTACATTTTAATTCAGTTTCCTAATAAAAGGCTTTTCTTGAGGCTGTTCTTTAATCAAACCAGTGCAGTCCAGGATGTGAGCACACGACACATTTCATAGGAGCTGCTTGGTGCCAGAGTCCCCAAAAGGCAGCGGGGCTCAAATTCCAGCACTGTGGAATAAAGCAACAAAATTGAAGGCACAAAGGACACAAGCAAATTCATGAGTGCCATCTGTTTTTCAAGGAAATCTGCTGATCAGTTTTCATCTCACTATTTTTCTTCGCTTTTTGTCAAAGTTGTAGGTAGATTTTGCAGTGTTTTTGACAGACTTCCTAAAACAACTGATGATGACTATAAAGGGTTAGATAAGCTGTCTTCTTCCCTACATTACCAAATGCAAAATAGCATCTGTCTACACGACTGACTGAGCCTCATCCCATTTCTGAAATAATTTTCTGAGCTATAACAGGGGACCTAATTGTTTGCACTGGATTTTACAATACTGTGCTTATGATATTGCAGATGCATAATTATTAGCTATTATAGAGCAATTACAGCACCATGAAAGTATAGTAATTCTCCATTTTCAGAATAAACCATGGAAGATTTCATTGCACTTACAAATCTGAACTAAAGGGAGGAGGAGATGTATGGTTATGCCAACATTTAGAACAGATGATTGGAACTTCACAGTGAAGCCAGACTGCAGATAAATTCCCTGGTCTAGCTTTAGTTCTGTACTCCTAAGGAGCTGTTTAATGTATAAGAATTCCTGACATTTGTCAACACTCATGCCATCTGACTTTACTGTGAGTATAGAGTGGCCATCCTATACAAATGTGACAAGATATGCTCTAAGTGACAGTATTAGACTGCTGAGAAATTAAATTACAGTGCAAGATTATTGGTGGGAAAAAAAAAAGACAATAAATCTTAATATATCTGAAATCACTGGTAGAAGTCTCATTAATTTCATTTTGGGCTGGGATTTTGCCTGGTGTCTCTTGTTACACCTTGCATGGCTCAGAACCAAGATGCTGTTCCTCAGCTTCACCATCACTGATTAAGCTCACAAATACCTACCTATTGCTTATTCTGCATACTAAATAACACTACTTATTTATTCTGCATTCAGAATGGTAATGATTCAGAATGGTAATGACTCAGACCTTTAATAGCTGGCACTGCCTGGTTTTGTTTATTGCTTGTTTTCTTAGTTTAAGTGACTGTATTGCCTCCACTGAAAAATGGATCCCTGCCTCTGCTCATGGATGCCTATAGGTGCCTTCTTCCCCCTCCATAAATTCTTGTGACTTCAGCATCCCTAGACTAGACTATGATGGATAAAGTCTGCAGTCACTTCTGTTAAGGAGTAATGCACATTCCAACCTCTTTCTGACAGGTTTCTGAACACAGCATAAATTGTTTGCTTTGGACTCTTTTCAGAGAAATATTCGTTCTGATCTAAATTGGAAATGTTAATTCTGTCATTGCCACAGCTTTGATATTTATTAATCCAAGATGTGACACATTCAGGCTTAAGAAGATGAAATTACATTTCCAGGGGAACTCGTTATCATTCATATATACTCAAGTTCCTGTGTGCAAAAACATCTAGTGACCTGATCCAACAGATAAGGTCTTGTTAAAGGATTCTTCCTTTGCCACCACTCACCCACTCCCAAGGTACAAGACGAGGCTGCAGGGAGATCTGGTTGCAGCCTTTCAGTGCTTAAAGGGGGCTTATAAGTAATATCAGTACAAACCCTCTAGTAGGGCCTGTTGTGACAGGTCAAGGAGTAGTGATTTTATATTAAGAGAGACTAGACTAGACGAAACTTTTTGCAATAAGGGTGGTGAAACACTGGCACAAGTGGTCCAGAGAGGTGATGGATCCCACATGCCTGCAACCATTTAAGGTCAGCTTGGACAGTGCTCTGAGCAACCTGCTCTAGTAGAAGATGTCCCTGTTCATTGCAGGGGGGTTGGAGTAGATGATCTGTAAAGATTCTTCCAGCCCAAACTGTTCTGTGATTCTACACCAACCCAAGCTCAAACAAACAGGTGAGACAGATTCTGTTGCGCACTCGGGACAGGAGCATCCCCAGGATGGCTTGAGACTATAATATTGATATTTTCACTGCCTTGAGGAGCTTTCTGGGAATCTTATTCAGTTGGAAGCAGAATCAGCCAGCTGGGGAACAGTGGGGGATCAAATTACTCCCGATGTTTTCTGATGATATCTAAGTTCATCCTGACCTCAGTCAGGTTTGCCATACTGAGATACTGTCATATAGACTCTCAAAGTCTTAAATACTTAATAAAACATCACCCTTAATACCAAGTCTGTCATAGAATATATTTCTATCCTCACATGCCCTCCTGGATTTGGAAAACAGCCTTAAAAATCTACTGGCTGCCTCTTCTATCTGTTTTTCTATATTGCCTGGTGCTTGTAACTGATAAGAACATGCTCTAAGCTCTGGGATTCATCCCCTTCCATTACAGCTTTCATTGAGATGCTACATCTCTATGTTTGCCATTACAATCTGATAGATTTTAAATTAACAGTATCAGAAAGAACATTAATTTGTCTGTGGATCATTAGGAATAAAGTTATAACGTTATCAGATGCTCCTTTTTAGTGCTCACATTTGTGAGCCGAGCAATTAAGAAAATATTTAAATAACGAATGTAATTGCCTATTAAAATGATTATTGTGCATAAATATTTATATTCCCAATCAATGATTCCTCAAAGGTATAGCTGTAAGTGTAAAGAAAACCACATGTGTATTGTACATGCAAAATCCTGTGTGCAGTTCCTCTGCTGGTTCTAATCATCCTCGTGGAAGTGCTCTCACAGGGACACTGTTCTGCACCAGCTTTTTCAGCCTGCATTGCTTATTTCAGTGTCTTGCTTTTTGACTGGCCAATGGTAGATACCACAGACTACAGTGATTTTCAGATAGCAGATGCAAAGTCCTCTCTGGCAATCAGGCACCTCTGTGGGTGGCATTCTGGCCTCCTGCAAGTCATGGCACTTTTCCCCTCTTACTTCAGCAGGTCTGGATTCTGCATTAAGACAGAACTCAGCATTTAATACTTGCAGTCATTTTCAAAAGGGCAACCAAGCTCCATTCTTGCTTTGGATTTGTGACCACTTTGGAGAAATGCAAAGTATAAAGAGGGGTGAAACTATAAGGGGAGATAATTCTGTATGCCTGTTTTCATAAACATTGACAAAAACTCTAAATGAATAATTTTTTATGTCTAGCATCTTTGAGTACCTCCAGATCCAGCCTGATTGCACCTCATTCTCAAAAAAAAAAAAAGTGACATTGGAATTGTGCAAGGAACATAAAGTTTAAAAGCTAAATGTAACACACTTCACTTGGAAAATCAGTGAAGAGATGGTGTCTAATTTCTTTTTAGCTCTGAAATGCTGCAAACTGTTTCATTAATTCCCTGCTATACGGTGTATTACCATATGTAAATAATTGCATTAACCCCTGTGCTCTCCCACCTTGTATCATATCACAGGGAAGAGCAGACTGACAGAAAAGTCACAGCAGGACATAACGGAGCAGGGTGAAGAACAGCAGATGATTTCTAATTAAGAGTCAGGAGTCTTAGATGATACATTTTATTGGAGCTGAACAAGGATAGGAGATGAATGTCTAAGATAATGGTGTGGTAGCTAACAATGAGGTACAACAGCAATGCCCTGCTAAGGTACCCTTTCCATTCCAAGGATTTCTATTAATTTCTGTGGGTCTGAAGGACAGGGAGTATGTGTATGGGCAGATAGTAGTGCACATTTGAGGGATGACTGACAGATATTTTGAGGTTACGTGGTATTAGCAGCACCTGAAGAGAATCCCTACAACTGACAACAACTCCCATGGTCTGATTTCAATCTCAGGAGCAGAATTTGGTTGTGGATCCTGAACGCTGGCTTGCTATTCATCAGATGGGTCACCACGTTTTGGTTTTGGGTAAAGGATGCATAAATGGTTCTCATTCTCTCCCTTAATGATTCACATGTGCCTAAGTGTGCCTGAATTCACCTGTGGGTAATCCAATACATGGCTAATAGTAGTTTTCAAGGGAAAATGTCACCTATTTATCTATGCAATCATAAGTTCTTCTCAACAGATATTTAAGGACTTTGTATATCATCCTTTCAACACTCCAGTCAACCATTATTTCCCATTTGCAAGTAGAACATTGAGGAAGAGGCTGTTAGCTGATTTATCAACCTAAAACTTAGTAGTAAAGAAATACCTGCAGATGAGGACTGTGAAGTGAATCTTTGCAGATATTATTTAATAAATGATGATACTGTCTCACAAGTTTACAGAAAGACCTGGCATAATTTGACAGCGATCTGGAGCTGTCCTTTAGTTTGCAACACAATCCCTCCCACAGAACAGCATTCAAATTCCAGCTGCAGCTCGTGATAAGGACTATCTCTTACTACTGAAATAATGTTGTCATCTGTTTTTTTTGCAAGAATACAAATAAGACAGTTAAATCCAGTATTCACAAAACATCCAAAACCTAAAGTGCTAGGGAAGAGTACAACTGGGGCTTTTTTCCAGTGAATACAAGGTAAAAAATTCCTGTTGCTTTTAACGGCAAATAAAAACATGAGAGGAAATATAAGTCTTATGTTTCACCTCCTGTGCTTACTGTCTCTGCTGCAGAATTTTATAGCAATCTTTTGTACATCATTTAGGGAACATTTACATTTCATAACATACTTGCAGTTGGAATTTTAGTTTCAAGATTTATCTTATCAAGAAGTGGGAAAGGCATGGATTAATATTCACTTAGCCAGAGGATAGAATTAACCCCATACCAACATTTTCTAATGCTCTGCAGGCCGTGCTTAAAAGCAGGGGTGGGGAAGAAATCTTTCTTCAGATCTTCATTGGGACCGTAGGACCCAGTCTTCTTGAACCTGGCTACAATTCCTTAAATATAAGACTTTAAATTCCAGTTTTACCCTTTTGGCCCTTTTGTTACATTTCAGAGCTGAGTTGGACTGTCAGTTGTGCTGTGTGTTTTGACCCAGCTGCACCACACCATCTGCTGGGTGATGAAAAACACAACCTAGGAGGCCAGGTACCCAAAGAGTTTTGATGGTAGGGAGCTTAACTTCCAACCATGGCAGGTGTTCTCTATTGTTGTGTGGAGATAGACCTTTAAACTCTTGGTTCACTTCATGAACACAGAACAAATGTTGATTCTGACCTAAAGAAATTGTACTTCAGTTTGAAGAATAAAGGTGAGGATAGACGTGAAGAAACAATGGAAAAGCAGCATTGGGAATACAGGATACAGCATTGGAGCAGCTGATGGTGCTTGTGCAAACTGCAGCCTTGGAACACATTTTTTAATTCCTCCTTATAAAATATGATTATGTAAATATTTATAAAAAGTGAGAAAAGATACCACAGTGATAAAATTTTTAGCCCTATTTTAGTGTCAAGTAGAGACATTTCAAAGAACAGACAGGGAAGCAAGAAAAAACCCTGAAGACTAAACCATCAACTGAGCTCTGCAGGAGAGTTAAGATCTGTTACCACAGACACAGAAATTTGGTTTGTAGATTATGTCCAATGTGTAAAAATAACCCCTTTGCAGTTCCTAAGGCTTTAGATACTTTTAGTGCTTTTCAGTTTTTGTTAAGCTGATTGGGAATTTACTTTAATACTGACCTAAAATGATAAAGTAAAACATAGCTGGTATCCAGTTTCAGATTTACTTGCCTTGTTAGTCATAGATTTAATACTGAAGGACAGTGAATGAAATCTATTCTTTTCAAGCAAATAGATTGTTTTTATCCATTTCAAATGGTATCAGCCTACTGTGTCTCACTTTGAAAACAACAGTAAATATTCCCACAAAACGAGTTTTATGTACACATCCATTGCTGCTATTATTGAGCTATCTAATTTGGATGTATATGTGGATCCCCAAATTCATTTTTATGTGACATTTGTTTCTGTTCCTAGGTAAAGCCACGCTTCTTGGTGCACGGTGCACTGTTATTATAACAGATGGCTTATTTCAATTCATAATGACTGGGAAAAATAACAATGAATCATGTAAGCAAGAACAAGCACTTCAATTTCTCTACAAGTTACCCAGTGCCTGCCAATTTGAAAAACAGCTGAGTGCTCTGGCTCCTCATCAGAAATGCAAGACTGCTCTCAGATTGGACTACAACAGTACATCAAATAGTGGAAGAGCAAAACTAGCAACATGCAGAGCCTAAAAAGCTTTCCATTTGGACATTCCGGGTTTTCCTTCCTAACAATGAAAGGGAAAAATAACATAAATCCCTGGTGTTGCCAGGTAAATAGAGGAAAAGTAAACCCTGGTGTTATTTCAGGATATGTTTCAGGGTATATTTCAGTTGTACCCAGGTCTGTCACTGCATCCACCTAACTCAAATGACTTTTGCCTGTCTCAAAAAGGAGGGTCTGAGTTACAGCCCCACTGTCACTGTTCACTTCTGAGTGATTTGGGCTCTTTCTCAAGAAGCATAGGTGTGCAGAACCTGCAGTTCATTGAAAATGAGCAATTTTTTTGGAGAACTTTATCCTAAAAAGCAGAAATTTGATCAGATTGCCTACAGTTAATATTTTACATCTATCAGCTCTCTCAAAGCACAAATAAGTGTAAAAAACTTTGTTTACCTTGTCATGTCTCCTGTCTATTCAAAACCTCCAGATTTATCTCCATCTCTTCTTTTTCAAGTCTTTGCATCCTTCTCTCTGAATCCTGCAAGGAAGTGCATACTGTGAACAGGAGATCCAGAATTTAAGCAGATCGTGGTTTCCAAATTACTGTATAAACATAATGTGACCCAATTCAGAGTTCTCCTCTATTATTAAGTAGCACTAGAGTGATTTTGATATTTAATGGCTTGAGAAAACAGTAGATAAATCAATAAATAGACTTTTAGAAACAGACCTCTGTTGATCAATTCTCTTTGCACTGCTGAAAGTTGGCTGAGTCAATGGAATAATGAAGGCCTTCTCTTAGGTACACATATTTTTGTGCACTTCTTTCTTCCTGCTTCTAAACTCTTTCTTCCTATTTTTAATTCCTTCCTAAGGCACAAATGTTGCTGTGGGACATTATTACCTACATTATTCACAAATCCCTTTCAGACCACAAGATGTAACACCCAACATTAAAACAGGAACTGGCCTGTCATCAGCTTTTCTCTTCCCAGACTAGATAAGAATAAGTTTGAGTTATCTGTTTTAGTGGAAAGTGTCTGCCCATGGCAGGGATGTTGGAATGAGATGATTTTTGAGGTCCTTCCAACCCAAACCATCCTGTGATTCTGTAAGGTAGAAGGAACAGAGGTTATAGGCAAAGATGATCAGAATAAACAGGAAACTTTTTTTTCCCCTCAACAGCATTTCAAAGAAAAACAAAAATTGAGTCAGCACCCTCTCAGATGTCATGGAAGTCTTTGTAAAGAGCAATTATTTTGACCTGACTCAGACAGAAGGGAAAAGCTGCCCAAAAATAAACTTCTAATGCCATTTTTTTGCTGCATCTGGATATGTGTCTGAAGTAGCTGGGCCAGTCTGGAAGGCTGGTCTATATGGCTCTGATGGCATTCTCACAGCTCTTGGGGCAGCTGAAGTGCTTCCACAGAAAATGAGGACTTTTACCCCTAAAATTAGAGGGTCCTTGTGATGAGTATTCAAATTGTTCCCAGATTGGCAGTCTGGCTGAAAAAAAAGAGACAGAAGGAATAGGAACACAAAAAAAATGGATCAAAATACTTAAAATGAATATTTTCCTAGTTAAAGTGTGTTTCCTTTCCAAATGAAAGTGCATTTCAGAGGAAGGAAGGAAGGTTGGTTAAAACAAGGCACTAGCCACTGAAAAGAAAGCTGGCAAATTGCTTTGGAAAAAAAGCAGCATTTTGTGGTGACTCAAATGATTACTTTTGTGGCTGTTTCTCTGCTTTAATACTGCCCTAGGAATCTTTACTTTTCAGTTCAATGTACACTGCACATGCTTTGCCCGTGAATTACTTAGCTGAAAAATTTATTGCTTTTACATTCCTCTCTCCTCCCCTTGTTGGTTTCTGCTAAACCTCATCCCTTTTTCTTGTCAGTGGCTACTGTGAGGGTGTCCAAATGGGATGTACAGAGGTGATGTATGAGCTTGAATTGCTTCTGAATTTCACTCATAGCTCATTTTGCCAAGGAAAAATTCAGGAACAATACCAGACCAGATTCTTAGCAGCCATTCCCCACACACTTGGACATACAAAAATGTGTGGGCACTAGTAGTTCATTCCTCGCAGTAAAACATTATCTGTGCAATATATCCCACTGTATATTTATGAAGTGTGTGGGTAATGGTAGATGGTAGCCTATTGTGGCACCACTGTTGTTTATCTCATTTTCTATGATCTGCTTTGGTTATCTTCTTGTTTTGCTTCATTTAGTGAATACTGCACTTTTTATTGCTTCACCAGGCACATTTTAATGTCCTCCTTTTCCTGCAGAAAACACATACCAGGCAGCAGCTGACTTTAAGAACATAGTTTATACATCTATATACACTGATAATTGAAGATGCTTTATAAATTGTGAGCCTCCTGGGACCAAGCTCATCATTGTAGCAGATAACCAGGAGGTGTACCTGTGCATTACATTGTATTACATCATTAACAAGTCTCAGCACATATATATCAACCCAGCAGGAGAGAATGCATTAAAAATGATGCATTTACTTGCCAAGGCACTCAATACACTTACAAGGTATTCTTCTCCTGTGCTGGAGACTGTAATATGATAGTTCTTTAAATTTGCCCTGTAAGCCAGATCTTCCAAGAATTCTTGCTGGTTTTCTTAGCAGACCTTCCCTGCATGGCAACAGCTTCACAGTTCTGCCTGTCTCATTTGGAGAGCAAAAGCTAACTCAAGATCCAGGATGAATGTGTCTGCAGGGTGCTGCCCTGGACCTGCCCCGGGCTGGAATAAATCAGGTGCACAGCTGGAGCATTTTGGGTGCACAGGTGGAGTGTGTCTGTCAGTTTGGTGTGGTCACACAGCGCCCAGGATCTGTGCTGAGGCTCCAGCAGGAATCAAAGTGGGGTCCTCACAAAAACTCATTCATGGCAAAGCTCTCTGGAAATTCAAGAATCAGGAGGTTCAAGAGTGCAGTCCAGATCTGAATTTGGCTGCTGATGCAGGTGGACCCTGTCCTGGCCTACTGAATGCACCTCCTGCTGCTCAGCAAGGAATAGTTACCATAACCTTAAAGTGTTTAGAGATGTAGCTAGCTGACCTTGCCCGCTAAGTGACAAAAATAGATGTCAAACCTCAAATTTTCCTTTACATTTTCCCACCCTGCAGTAAATAAAATGATGAAGCATTAAGAATTGCATTCAAACTGGAAGATATTTGAATTGAAACGTGTCAGGAATACACTGCTGACATTATGCAAAGCAGAATATCACTGGCACCTTCTCTTTGAAAGTGTGAGGGAGCTTATATTCAGTTTAATTAAAAAAAGAAAGCAAACTAAACCAAAAACCCCTATAGATTTTTTGCAAGAGGCCTATAAAGCACACATGAACGATGTCTCCAACAGAGTAATGGAATTAGTGCACACAGGGGGCTTGATTTGAGGAACTCACTTATTTGCATGATAGTAAAGGGGATGTATGTGCAGAGGGGAACACAGTACTTTTTGGAGCCCTGTTTGGCCTGTAAAATGCCCATATTCTCTTTTTTATGTAAAAAAAATAATTAAGAATTCTTTGATTTACTGACTGTTTCTGCTTCTTGATGTGTTTCAAATGTGTTTTCCTCCTTGCTTTGTATTCAGAATTAATGTGTGCTTGGTTACAGAAAACTATTTATTACATTTTTAATATTGATTTTAATACACTAAATCTAGAACATGAAAGGTGCCATGACAGCCTAGTTAAATACAGGGAACTTTGTTTACTAAATGCCATGTGCATCTCAAAATCTACCTTCAGTACATAAATTGTAGCTTATCCTCACAACCATTCCGAAAAAAAAAAAATATATATATATATAGACAGAGAGAGAGAGAGAGAGAGTGAGGTATAAGAATGAGAAGTAAATGACAAATCTGGCAATTTTTTATTTTATCTTGTGAAATCCTGACTTCTTTATCATTCATTGCAAACCCACTCTGATTATACTGTGCAAGAATTTCTCCATGCGAAATGCGATTGATGATGTGATTTTCACTATATGCATATGATTACACTTCCATGTAGCTTAACAAAAACCTTCAGTGCAGATCTTACATTTTTTTGTGAGCATCCGAATATCCTCCTTTCCCAAAGTGAGCAAATAATATTTTTCCAAATTGTTACTAATGTGTACAATTGAAAAAATAAAAGGTAAAATGGTATCACTGGAAACAGGTAGAAGTTGTATGTTCTGTCACTGAATGCCTCAAAGACTTTTCAAAGACTCTTCAGGTTGAGGGGGAAATTTCAAAGCAGTTATCTCAATGTAATTTAAAACATTTATTAAATTCCAAATCTTGCTTTTTGCTTAATCTGATTAAACTTTGAGCTGTGGAGTTGAGCTTGTGTAGTAATAAGCAGAAAAACATGTTGGTGTGACACGTGGAAATTTATCAAAAATGCACATTTATCATCTCTGTATTCACTGATTTAGAGAATGGACAATGTGTCCTGCAGTACAAACTACACATCATAACTAAACAATGTGGATTAGAATTGATTCTTCTTGGCAGTCTGTGCTGTCAATCAACAAATACTCTGAATGTCAAGTGTATCAGAAAAAAATCATTCACTTGTACTCTGGGATCACAAAAAAAAAAAAGGTGCTATTTATCAGTTAGGGTTGCTGCTGTCTGCCAGGGGATCACCTCTAGCTGTTAACAATACACATATTGTCAAGCCCTTTGCCAAGAGACACTGGGCAAAGAGGTTGCTGTTTCACCAGCTGAAGGAATGTACCACCCTCAAAATCCATTTCTTTTCCAAGTAATGCTTTCTATTCAAGAAAATTCCAATGTCACAGATAAAAATTACCCTATAGAGAAATTCTTCACCAGGCAGGATTGTACAGGGATAGATAAATAGTGGGAAGTGACCTGTCAGCCCAGCAGCTCCTCCATCTCCGCTGGAAAAAAGCATGTGCTTACCAAAAGTCCCCTAAAACATCATTTTAAGAGGAAAAATTAAAATATTCCTGTCGTTAAAGGTAAACAGCTGGGCTGCAACTGCTGCAAGGAAGTTCACCTGTGAGAGCCTCAGGAAGTTCAGTAAGGACAAGTGTAAGGTGCTCAGACTTTATTCTTTACTACTTAAGCTGGGATATGAAGTTTTGACCTTTAGGAAAAAATAAAAAAAGTTCTATCCGTGATAAACTCAGTCTTAACTATCTGCTCTGGAGGATGAAGTTTGATCATAAGGAGATTAAAGGGGCTTAACCTGACATGCTGAAACAACCCCCTGGGATCTCAAATCTTGTTATGAGTAGGAAGACAAAAGAGTTACATCTAACTAGAATTTCATTTTCAGTCTCCGGGATCTGGCAAATGCTATTGTACAAGATAGGTCTGAAGGTTAAAAAACACTGGTCACGTGCATTCCCTATTTCAAATTGACCTTTCCAGAATAAGGATGAAGTGCCACGGAATTTTACTCCCATAAAATTTACCTGTCTTGATGAAGTATCAGAAAACTTCACTAATAGCACATTATGGTTTCCAAGCTGCATCCCCAGTTATTCAAATTTCTATTCCATTCACTCCTTTAAAATGCTGCAATAACATACACAATAAAATGGTACAAAAGGGAACAATGAGTTCAAAACAAAAATGTTTGACCAGTGCTCATTCATGGGAAGCAAATACCTTGACAAGGGTTTTATGTTAATGTTAATATTTATACTGTACACATCTCCAGAAGAGTATTTTAATGGCACTGTACCATTTAAAGAACATACTAGCATTTTTAATAAGTTTTTAATTTGTTTGAGAAACCGAGTTAGAAATCATATTGGCATCTGCCATTAGAAGTCGGGAGATAACCCAGTTATTTAAAAGGCAAAACACTGATATGATGCTCATTCCCTGTTAATTGATGTTCTCAGCTGAGTTTTTGTCAACGTATGGGTTGGGGCTGTCACACTTTATTCATAGTTTAATGTTGAAGGAGACAAAATCTACTCATGCTGATGAATCTTAACATGGATTGTATTCTGAGAAACATACAGAAAATAAGTTTTTGATTTTTTGTTACTGGTTGCATAAGGGAGGGTTCTTACACTCTCTGTGTTTGTTTACTTTTGTGAAAAACACAGGTTTCATGGGAAGCTATGCACACTTCAGGATGTGCTCAAACAGTTCCTACCATGGAGCATCTAAACAACTTTCTGACACAGTGAAGAAATAAAGAAAACAGTGAGAGAAGAGATAGATCATGGGTAAAAGGATCTATCAAGTGTCGATATTTGCTTAAAAACTAGCACACAGGTATAGTAACATTTATATCAAATATAATTTACACTCTTAAACTCCTTTAAAATGTCCATCTCTAAATCTCGGCATAAGTTTTCAGTTGAGTCATTTTGTTGAAAAGTTCAGAGTGTTCCATCATGACTCCATCAATTGAGAGATTTAGGGAGATGTTTAATGGAAAATTATCCCCACCAATTATATCCTGAAATAAATACACAATGGAAATCATCAAACTACTGTAACTCAATAAACAATTCTCAGTAGTTAGCACCCCAGGCAGTGAAATTGCTCTGCTTTTTCCAAATTTGCTAATTTATGTATGCCTGTTTTAACATAGAATGCATTTAACAGCTCTCTTTTTTAGGTATTTGCTATTAATTATATATAATTCAATGTGGACTGCTCATTTGAAGCAGAACATCTTTCTGAGAGCTGCCACCAAGGAAACAAAAAAACCTTAAAACTGGGAACTCTCTTAAGGATGAAGTTTTGCACAAGTCAGGTTTACCTGTTTACATAAATGAGTCTCCAAAGGACTTTCAGCATGGGAAGAAAAATCTGGGGTTTCTACTGATATTTCCTTAAGCCTCTTCGTTGGTCATTAAGTCAAATTTTCTACAGGTCTAAAATCCATTTCCACATTGAAAAAAACTCTGTCACATTCTGTAGAATTGTGTAGCTCTATTAGAAAGCAGCAAAATTTATGAACTTCTGGAAAAAACCCTTCCCTAACATTTTTCTAAAGAGTTCAAAGCAATGATTCAGCCAGAGAAAAAAAACCAACACCTTAGAGTGAGAGTAATAAAACCAAAAATATTAAGTTGTTTTCATGTTTATTTTCTTAAGTCTACTGAAAAAATGTACCTTCCAAGTTTTCACACTCAACTTCTTTTCAGTGAAGCTACCATGTAAAGCAGAAAAATAGAACAGAAAAGAAAAGGAATAAAGTATGACATGACTGTCACTGGAAAACTTCCCAATTCTTGCAGTTTTAGGAACTATTTAATAAATTCTTCTGCTGGGTAAATGAGTAGAAAATGTAGAGACTATTTCTGGATTAATCTTCCATTGAGAATAACCTAGACTAATCTCTCACTGAAGTATTTTGCTTCCACTTTCCCCCTGAGCCTCCAGTAAGATTAATGTGTGAGTACAACACAGGAGCTTATTTAGCTTCACAACGATTCTACATGGTGGCAAATTATTAATATTTATAAAGAAACTGTGGCAGCAGAAGGCTCTGTGCTGGATTAGCTATCTAGGAATGCATTTATAATTTTGGGAATAGAGGAAACACTTCAATGAATACCCAATTTTTGAGTGCCCCAACAGCCAAGGCTAGGAAGCAGTGGCAAACACTTTCTCAATTTCTGGCCTGTGTACACCCACACCTTTGAAAACTCCACTAGCTTTGGGATTCCTCATAAAATGGGTTGAGGCTTAACTTGTGCCTCTTCCCTGAACACCTCCAGAGCATGACCTTGAAATCTCTCACAGCCTCTGTGGCCACAGGTCATCCCTGGGAGGGCATCAACCCTGCCTGAAGCACACAGTGTGTGCCCTGACTCCTGCCTTTCCTCTGCAAAGCTGCAAGAGGTGTTCTTTGCAAAGCAGCTCTTTGCTGCTTGGCTTCTGACTAAGGCCTCTGGGTCACACTGAGCACATTGACCAATTTCCCATCAGAGAGATGAAAAACAGCTCCCAGCCCTATGCTTTGCTCCACTTGGCTTCAGTGGGACTCTGTGGATCAACTGATTCTTGAGTATTTAAGACAGATCCTTAACAGGGAATGGGAAACGTGTTATGAGCAAGGACCTAATTCTGCAGTCACTCAGTCTAACTAATTGCATGAAGGGTCATGGCTAGATTAGTTTTCCAAGTTAAATTCTTTTATTGCTTGAAAGCAATAAATCTAAAGCAGAAACCAATGTCTATTCTCTAGGTATAGATTTATTTCCTGCTTTGCAATTCTCAGGGATTGCTGCTGAAATGGTGAACTTTTCTAAATGTCACTTAAAAGGTTCACTGATTTCTTTCCTTGTTTCCTGAATCCAGTGTGTGTGTTTGTGCTCTCTCAGCCTGTTGCTATAGCTAACCCTGCCTTGCCACTCTGTAGGAACTCCTCTGTCCACACTTCACTCCAGTACTGTCCCATACTTACTCTCCTGTCCTTCCCCTGCTGCCTTCCAAAGATTAATCCATTTTTTCATCAGAAAAAAATAACTAATAAATTTTACTGAGCAGTTAAATGTTGACACAAAATTTGAAAATGTAAAAAGAATAACATATATTTTCTTTCTCTTTTGTTTATTGGGTATATATGCTTTTGAAAACTCCTTACTTTTGAGATTTCTATTTCAGTCATTTTCTTGTTTTCACCTCCATTTCCTTCTTAAAAACCTCCTGGTTGCCTTCAGTGCTTGTGTCTTCTGTTTTTCCAAAGGCATTTGCATACATCAGTCCCTTCAAGGACAAATACTTAAGATGTAACAGAACAAAGACTCTGCAAGCAGGGTCTCAACAGTATAAAGAGACACGAGAAATAAATAACATCTCTTTCTTACTTTCCTTTTTCCCCTCATTGATAAGTTGGGTATGTGAAAATAGGATTGATTTCTAAGGGTATTAGGAATTTTGTTCCAGGGAGGGAACACAGCCTAGAAATTCTTTCTTTCTAACAGATCCTGAAAAAAAAATGGAAGCCTCTAAAAAGTCTCCAGTGTAAAAAATGAAAGGAAAACTCAATTTTTATCCATTTTATCCTTACACTTCAACAAGACCTCTTGCCCATTTTATGAAGGAAATATTCATGCACATTTCTTTGGCATTGTGAGTCAATTTGATTCCTGTTTCTCTCTCTCTCTTGGACAGAAGGTGGAAAATCAAAGTTGAGAAATCAGGTCACAGATGAGTGTCTTAACACTCATTTTTTCCCTCAACTGGGACTTTTAAAACAAAGCTAGAGAAATTAAAGGCCACAGCTACATTCTAAGGAATGAATTGCAGAGCAGAGCTTAGACAAACTCACAGGTGTTCCCCAAGCATGACTGGGAGCATCAAAAGATCTTACAAGTCCCATGTTTCTGTTTTGTATGGGTTTAGTCACGTTTGCCCCAGTTCTGATGGTTCTGCAGGCACTTGTCTCCTGGAGCTGCCGTTCCCGCCAGCGCTGCCAAGGACTCGCTTGTGGGAATCACCTTCTGCAGGCTCTGCAAGGGCCACAGTGAAGCTCTTGTTTGTGCTGCTGGCAGCCATGCACCAGTCTCTGCAGGACAAGATCCTGCTAAAGCACCACACAGATTTCGTTTGTGTGTCCATGGCTGAGCAATCCCACAGAGGCACACCCTGGAATCAATAGGATCACATGAACAAAGCACGTATTCTGCAATCTGGCTCTGAGCTTTCTATTTGTTTGGCTTTGGTATTTGGAAATTTAATTGCGGCCTTGCTGTTGATATCCTAAAATTTTAGCCCTTCCCCACTTCCTCTCTCTATTGCTGAGTTTCAGCCAAGTTTCTCTTTGCTCATTTCACATTCCTTCAAAGTCTGCCTCTCTCCAAGCCCGATCTATTGGCATTGTTGCCTTCTCTGCAGGCCTTCATCAGCGTGTTACACCCGAGGATGGAAGAGAAGAACAAAGAGCCAATGTGCTAAAAAAAAAGGCTTTCAGTGATATATGTTCGAAAGGGATCTCTGAAATCTCAATGAGCTAAAATTGCATGTGTGGAACAGCCTGCCTTCCTGAGGTCATCAGCAAGATGAACTGTTCTCATCACAACACAATAAAAATGCCATTGTTTTATGTATAGCGATCCTGGATACACTCTCCCTTGCAGGGAGCAACTTGTCCAAGAATAAAAGGTAAGTGTTCACACTATACTTTTTATATGATCCTTCCTCTTTGAGGAATATTACCAGGCAAGCTGTGTTAAGCAGGTGAATGGGAAGAGGAAAAAATAATAACATAAAAAGAACAGAAAACAGCACAATATATAGGGTCAGGGGGAAAAGAAAGATAATAGAAAACACAGGACTGTGTTTGCTTAACATCATTCAGGGGAACTAAAATAGTTAAAACCTGTGAATTCTACGTGGCATAAATAGATTTTCAGGTGCTTTAATGGCACCTACCAGCAATGTTCAGCCTAAGAGAAAGATGCTTTTAGCTCAGTCTCGTGTCCCAAACAGCAGCGAGAGGTGGAGGCTCAGGGAGGAGGATCACAGCTATGCCACCACACAGCTGTGTCTCCCTCGGACACTCTCTCAGCTCCAGAGCTTGGTTACTCAAGGCCAAGCCCGAGGTAGTTTGAGTTTAACAATCAGCCAAGAAATATTCCACCCTGCCATGTCTTAACCCCTTTTAAAATATATACAGACTTTCTTTTGCACACACAACACTGTGTGGCAATGATTCCCCTGGCTTATCTCCATGGCTCATTAAGAGAAATCAGAAAGAAATGCAGGAGCTCCATTTTCACTGGGTGCTTGGATTTTGAAATTGTCTCTGGTGTCAAGCCTTGTTTCAAGCAACCACAAATTTTAGAGTATTCAGTTAAAAATCTATTTTAAGAATACAAAAAATTCTGATTCCTACACTGCTTGTAAAACTAAGTCTGGACAACTTCTAGAAGTGGCATGTTTTTCAAATGTTCACAGGACATTTAAATCAACATCAGAAAGAATAAATCCAAGTCCCTGTAACACAGTGTGAGTCTGTGCAAGCTTTGGGGTTCTGGAGTCAAATGACTTTAAATTCTGTCTTTTAATAAAACATGTTACTTCTCTCATTTTTCGGAGCCAGATGAACACTGTGATTAGACAATTAGAGACACACTGAGAGACTCAATTGCTCTAGATGCAATTTTATGAGCAAATTAAAATCTTTGACCGCTTAATGATGATGGAGTATTTCATGCCACTTCCTATTAGAGAAGAGGGACCCTCTGAGCCATGGGAGCTCCTGTCATGGGACCCTTGTCCTCCCAGGGTGGCACTTTTCACACTGCTCCAACGCAGCCCTCCCAGCACTGCAGTGGCACACACTCAGCAGCCCCTCTGAAGGTTTATGAATGGCAAAAAGGCAACTTATAGCAACTTATATAAGGTGTTTCTTGAGGAAGTCCCTTTCCTCTGTGCAAGAAAGGTTACTATTACTTTATTTATTTAACTGAAGGAGTTGGGGACTGATTGCAGCCAGAGAACTGCATTAAAGTAAAAAAAAAAAGAAAAAAAGAGAAAATAAAGTCTGTTTACATTGCCATCTGATTTCAATGTCTTCATGTCTCTACTGCAGGGTTGGACCCTTTGGGACCTCCCCAATATGTTCCTTGGTACCTTCCTGTGATTTGAGAAGGAAGATTTTTGTCTTCTTCCCCAGTATAGAGCAAGGTCATCCAGAGAAACCAAAAATCTGTTGCCACCTCTTAAGAGGCCACCTGTAAGTGTCACTTAAGGCTTCAAATCATGGACTGTATCTCACACAGAGCTGTTTGTACAAGGAAAATCAGTTTTCAGGGATAGGCAGACAAAGGAAACATGGGGAATGATTTCACAGAAATTCTTTGACACCTTGCTTGGTCTTCTTTCAGAAAAACATTTATAGATGACATTGCCTTATATGGATTTTTTACTACCACTTTTATTTACATGTCACCTTCCCTTTTTATTTACATGTCACCATCCAGCTTCACTCTCAGAGGCCAAGGACTGCAGGACTAAGAAACATCAGGCCAAGGTTCACATGTCCCTGGTGGAAATTTGCAGATCGGCTCCTGCAGAACAGATCCTTTTGGCAGATTCTGACTGATAGCCAAGAGCAGTTGGAGTACACAAAACAAAGAGTGTTTAAAGCTGTGTTTAAAAACATTAATTCTTGAAAGATGTCATTTGCTCAGTTATGCATTTTATGAGCTGTAACTTATGCACAATGGGGGCAGAATATGGCAGAGTCAAATTTACAGGAACAGAATAGGGCTTTAGACAAATCCACCTGTAGGGCAAAACTACTGAAATGAATTCCTTACAGACACAAAGGCAGCTTTTCAGTGTTCCCTTTGAGCTGCCTCAAAGCAGCTGTTTGCCCTGACACATCCTTTTTAGCTCAAGGCTGGCAGGTAAGAAAGCAAGAACAGACATTTCATCCTGTTTAGTGTAGATTTCTCTCTCTCTTTGCAACCTAACAACTTTCCTTCTTATAGTTGAATAATTTTCCTCACACTTTCCGTGGTATTCTGTGCTCCAATGTATAAATTATTTATATTTTTGCAGCTTAATAAGCAGAGCTCACTTCTTGATCACTGACTGACCAACTGCCAACAAGGAAGGAACAACACAGGTTCAGCTGAAGTCCCTGCCACCAGTTGTCTGGGAAGAAGGTCAGTGCAACAGGCCTTAATTGGGCAAAATTCCAATGAATGAACAAATTCCAGAAGAATAAAATATATTACTAATAATGAAGAGCAAATATTTTGCAAAATAATGATCTATTTACCTACATGACTTTTTTGTCTTTTCCAAGCCACACTTTACAGCCAAGCTTTTCATACAGGTCATATTTTCCAGTTCTACAGCTCAACAGTGATGAAGAAAAGAATTAATGGATGGGGAGGTTATTATTATTCTTTATTTGTATTCTCACACAAAAGTAATATAAGAGTGAGATATGCCCCTATATGTGTGATATCACCCACATAAACTATTTCATGCCATTAATACCTGAAGCCAATCTCAACATCAAAGCACACAGTTTGTTCTTCACCAGTGACACACAGAAATTAAAACCAATCATTACAGTTTCCCCACACAGATTTTCTTTCGGGAAGAGAAAAAAAATCTCTTTATAAGCTGATGATTACCTGATAACCAGTTCTATCTGTTAACTCCTTGTGAACATCCAGATGCAATAAACACACTTGAGCACACATATACAGTGCCACCAGGCTGAAGTGGTGTGGGGCTTTGTTAAAATAGAAGATAAACAGTGATTTAAACCATTACATGGAATTTTGTCTCCCTTTACAGAACAGCTGCAACACACATGTATAAAGAAAAATTTCAGTTCTATCCAGGTAAAGGTCATGGAAATTTTAACCTTTATATTTCCATATTAGAAATGTGCTGAATGGCCTGGTCTTTTTGTTTTTATAACTATTTAATATTTATCTTGACCTGTCATATACATAAAAAAACAAGATAGAGTTTGAAACCCTACATTAGGTCTTAATGTTCAGTGGAGGTTGATGATATTTGCTCAGTGACTCATTATCCCCATTCACACTATTAAATAGTCCACTAGAGCTAGCCTACATTATCTGTGTATACAGAACTCAGCAGAGCTATGAGATGAATCAGATTTATTGGTTTCTTTACCTTATATCCTTTTTTTAAATAAAAAGTTTTTAGGCCTGCCGTTTTGGCCAGTTTTACTAAGGAAGGCAAAGCCATTGTCAAGCTTCATCCAAAAAGTGACAGAAAGAAAAAAGGTCTCCAGTAGGTTCATACAAGCCTTGCAAAGGCAGGTGAATAGCTACAGGAAAAAGATCCTGCAATTGCCCTGGCAGAGAAAAGCACACAACAAAAGAGGACACAGCATTTGATGCTGGAGAATCAACACAGCAGGAAAAAAGCCAGAATGCCTGGACAGCAGGGAAAACTTCAGCTAAGACTGCAACCAGCAAGGAAGACTGTAGACCCTCATGAACAGCTGAGAAAAAATGACTTTGTTTTGTCTTCTGGTTCCAGGACAATTTTATATTTAATGCCTAAGGACTTTTTGCCTATAGATTTCATGTTAAGACCACGCAGCAGGACTGCTCAGAAAATCCACTCATTCTACTTTTTTCTTTGGCTGCACGTGGTTATCAGGCATTTGGTGTTTTGCACAAACCTCACGGAACATCCCATATTTCTTACCTTTCTCTGGTCACTGCAAACCACTGCATTTCTCAGCTGCGAACACAGCGCTGGCTGGAAGCCCTGAAGTGCAGACCTCCAAAAATCAGTCCAGCAGACCCAAAATTATATATCAATGTAAACAATTAGAAGCCCCATCAGAAAGTGTTGCCTTGCACTTTGACATCTAATAACTCAATCAAAGTTCCACTGAAACCAAAACACTGTTTCTGGCTTCTTTCACAGCTGTCTTTCCTGCCATAGTAACCATTTAACTCTCACTTTCTCTTCCTTTTATCCCACTGGTTATAAAGACCAACAGAGATGAGGACACTGCACTGTGTGGCAAAATGGGCACTCTTTGGCTGTGCATTTTTGCAGCATAAAATATCATGCTCTTCTTTCTCTGCTTGTCTCTTTTTCTCTGCTTTTTGCCACCATGAAGTCAATTCCCATAGTAATGCTCAGGGCAGAGTGTGTCACTGCAGGGCCCAGGTGGTTAACTATGGAAAACTATTCTCTGTCTGCTTCCTTAGCAATACCCTGAAGCAGACAAGCTTGCAGCCCTGGAACTGTGTTAAGTTTTCCATGCAGCTGCTGTCTTTAGAGGTTCTTGCCCTGTGTCTGGCTTCAGTTTTAATTTAGGAGGAGGAGCAAGGTTATGATAAAACAAAGTCCCACAATATTATGAAAATCACTTGGGAACAGGAAAAAAAAAAAAATAATTCTAAAAAAATTCTTCTAACAAGTGTCTTGGGTTTTATAATAAATTTAAGTCCTTTGAATTTTTACACCTTTCAGTATTTCTTGTTTTCCAAACCAAGGCAGATACTTGTTTCCTTTAGCTGCATGCCCCTGTAGTGAGAATATGGACTGTTTTAAACACCAAGATGCTACTGCCTAGTAAAAAAGGTGAAACAAAAAATCTGTGGTGATGTAAAGAATAGAGTAAAATCAGGGGCAAAACTTACTTCCAACTAGCAATTAGAAAGTCTCTCAGTGTAGCTGGAGGGGAAAAAAGAGACGACCTGGATGCTGATACATGTACAGATGGGATGTTTGGACTGCAAAGCAGACAAACTCCAATAGAAAATAGAAAAATACTTTTAAGAAGTCCTAAAATAAAACCAGAAAGAGCTTTTCTGCACTCAAGCTGCCAAACTCTTCAAGAAGATCCAGTGAGACTGGATTTTCCCTTCGGCTGCAACGAGGTTTGGATGAGGCCACCACTTGTACTTAGAGAAAAAAAATAATAAATTTGCTGCAAAATATTTTATAATGATGCTGTTGGATGGTTTGATTCTGTAAGGCATCTCCCTTTATCTACAAGAGTTATTAGTGTTAATAGTCAGGAAGTAAAACTGCTTTGTGCTGCTACCAGAGATACTCCTTCATCCCACTGGGGTGACCATGAGCAGCCTGAGTGCAGTACCAAGATCAGCTGGGTGATATCATTAATTATCCTGGGTGATATTATTATTATTATCTGAAAACCATTTAGCCCTCATCACTTCTGGAACCGAGCAGGAGGACCGGCAATCCAGAGCTGGTTTTGGCCGGAGCAGGGTGACTGTGGAGAAGTGCTGCTTCTTGGCCAGCCTGCTGCCTGCTGCTCCCATCTGCCTTTGGATGGAACAGTGCTGAGTTGGTTGTTTTATTCCAGGCTGGAGCCTGAGCTTCAAGCCAGAGTCAAATATTGAGTAGGCAAAACCATGAGCAGCCAACAGCTGGTCTCTGGTCCCAGCCTTGGCCCAACACTTTGAGGGTAGTGTGGAGCATTCACAATTAACCAGACTTTTCTGAGTTTCTGAGAAAGTCAATAAAGAGATAATAAAGGAAATTCACATTTTTAACTAGTTTATGACTCAAGCTAAGCAGAATTTTACAGGATTAAAAAAACCCCTTTTGAGCAGGGTCCTTTTCTCAGCCAAATAGCAGAGGGGCAATACAAAAGAAAGAGCTACTGCATCTCAAAGGAGGAACAAAACATGTTAAACATAAATTGAGAGGTTAAGAAAATTATTCTATAATAACTGTCAGGATCAAAAAAACCCCAGACATATGAAATGAATGTCAGAATGTAAATACATATGTAATGGTGTCACGGGAGATGGCATGGTGAAGGTAAGTGGCCGGCATGGTGAAGATGCAGTTTGGACAGAGATATCAAGGCTGAAATACTGAACATAACAAAGGAATGAGAAATTAAATAGAATTAAAGAAGAAACAGAATAGAAAAAGCCCTGTGCTGCTGTTTGACATTGTCCTGGTTTCAGCTGGGAGCTGACATTCTTCCTACTAACTCATACAATACCGTGTTTTGGATTTAGTGTGACAATAATGTTGATAACACATTGATATTTTAGTTGTTTCTAGGAAGTTTTTCCCAAAGTTAAATACTTTTCAGTTTCCCATGCTCTGTCAGCAAGCAGGTGCACAGGATGCTGAAATGGAGCACGGCCAGGACAGGTGACCCAAAGTGGCCCAAGGAATATTCCATATCATTATCATTATTAGCAGCAGTAGTTGCTGGAATATATTTTACTTTACTTTAATTATTAATCTGTTTTTATCTCAACCCATGAGTTTTACATTTTTCCACTTCTCCTCCCCATCCCACCAGGTGTGGGGGAGTGAGAGGCTCTGTGCCATTGCCAGCCGGGGTTAAACCACGACACGCAGTCTTGACCAGAGGAGCAGAACAGATGAGAGAAAGGATTCGCAGAGAACAAACAGATTCCTCCAAGTTCTTCACAAGAAGCAACCCAACAAAGAGTGAAATAATGAAGAAATATTTATGAACTTTCCTCAAGGGAAAAGGGCATGGTGGATGGGGAATTAGTCTTAATGAAATAAATTGAAATATCTCACTTTACAGAAAAATGAAGTGAAAAACATCATTTTTAGAGCTAAAGATTTATTATTTATAGCCACTTTTCCCAGAGCACATTTCTAACCAGGAGGGAATTATTCAGGGGATGATTTTTGTTTCCTTTTTTGTTTTAGTATATATTTGATGTACATCCCCATGTCCTTCCCACTTGTAATGATGTCAGTCAGCCCAATCCCTTTGACAGGAATGGAGACAAGCTCTTTACTCCACCTCAGGAGTCTGCCCTCATCACCTCATGCTGAGAGAGATTTATTATTTTATTATTACTTGTTTCTCCAAACATCCATTTACCAAGGCCACAAAAACCACATTTCTCTAGTTCTTGTATGTTCCTTGAACATTAATTTGAATAGCACAAGTAGAGAGTTTTTTGTCACATGTCTTTTTTAATGGACCTGTCATCTCAAAGAAAAATAGGAGAGATTAAGATTTGTAAATATTTCTTAAAAATGCTAAGGGAATCTGAGTGATAGCAGATATGCAGAGTGCTACTGCTAAGGAGAACTTCTAAACTGAGCCACATCTGAGTACTTCAATGAATGTAAAATGCCCCCACTGCCTCGAGAAGAAAATTCTCATGTGAGAGCATATTTTTTCTTTACCTTATTCTCCCTGATAGCCGTGATGACAGAAATGTGAGCTCTGGAGCCTACAAGGAGACTTGCAGGCACAGAAGGTATATTAAAGTCTGTGCTCTTCTCACTCCTTGTCTTCAAATGCCAGCTCTGGGCTGAAGTGGATGCTGTGGGATGCCTGGCTATCCAGCTGACCTGTTTTATTAGAAGAAATTCACCTACAAAATATAAGCTGGGATATTCAATTAGACAAACATTTTGCTTCAATATGGGCAGCCCCTGAAAAGACTCTAAAGAGTATGAAAATGTGCCTGAAGAGGAAAGTCCTTAAGACATTGTCCACTGCTCTGGGTGTTACACCAACACCAGTCACTTGTATTCTGAATTTTATCCATTTGCAATTTGTCCCACTCCCCTGGAATTAAATACAACAGATTTTTATTTTTTATTTTTTATATTTTTTTTAATAAAGAGCGAAATATCACCAGTAGTATTTTGGATTTCTGATTTTTTTCTGCCTTTTTTTTTTAAGCAGCTGACAAACTATATCTGTTCATGGTTGATCTTTCAAGGCCTCTAATTTGTTTGAATTTCAAGGAAAGTGAAAAAATAATGTGAAAACCTGAAGGACAGTAGCTTCTAGCACAGGCTTCTCTTTCCCATTCTGTAAATCTAATGATGCATGCCATCCTGAGCTATGAGAGATGCGCTGGACTGTCATCTCAGCTGTCAAAAACATGTGGCAGTTTCATTTAGTCTGGAGCAACTTTGACCACTTTAGCCAAATTTCATTAACACAGATTTGCAGATGATGCAGCTGACACAATTGCATTTCAGCTCCCAGCAGTTCGTGCTGGAGGGACAGATGCTTGTGAAACCACACAAGCAGAACAAAGAGCAGGGTGACCACACAATGTAAAAAACTACTTAATACCATTAGAAATTGACCAAGAGCAAGTCCTGAGGGGGACAAGTATCAAATATGCACTGATAAAATTAATAAAATTATTTTTGAAAGTACGTGAAAATAGTAAACTCACTGAGCAAAGGGAGGAAGAGAAACCCTAGACATGAATATGTCAGTTTCCCTGTGTCTTGCTGATGGCACTGAATAAAGTGCCTTGCCTGCATCTGCTTCCTGAGACATCAAAGCCATTTCAGATTTAAATGAAACAGCACTCTCAAATGACACAAGGAATTTCAGTAGCAGCCTAAGAGGTGCTGCCCGTGCTTAGAGACTCCTAGTGACACGTTTGTTCCTAAGAGCACTAAACCCAGACTACTTTCAGTCATTTTTGTGCTTTTATGTATTCATAAAACTCAGAATTTATGTAGGATTCCCTGTCAGGGTTCATAATGGGGCATGTACAGAAATTTCAGGCTGAAAATACTGAAGAGTTCAAAAAATATATTTTTTAAAATATATATTTTCTTAGACACACAATACACTGCAAAGACACAGCCAGACATGACAGTCTACTCAGAGGTTATTTCGTGTGATACACTTTGTCTCTTTCTATTTTAAAGTCCACACTTCAGCTCCTTGCAGCTGCAAGTTGTGTCCTAAATGGAAGAATAAATAAATCCCAAAGAACAGAGCTCATAACAGTACATTAGCATAGATTCCTTTGTGCTTCTTGCTCCAGATGCACTAAAGAACAACAAATCCTTTCAAGTGCTTCGCAGCGGCTCCATCAGTGAATCTTTTTATTATCATCACAGCAGTTAAGGCTGTATCTACACTGGGAGGGAATTGCACGCCAAGCTGGGATGTGGATTTGTGTCACATCAGCTCTTTACTGCCCTGTGTGGGTATTCAAGACCATGCTAAGGGCAGATTTGACATCCATTTGTTTTGGCAGCCTGTGCCCTTCTCCTCTCCCTCTCCTGACCACCCAGCTTCTTCCAACACCTCCCTTTAGGCATCCTGGAACAACTGTTTGTGACACTGTGGGAAGAACTGATCCAGAATAATAAAAGCCATTTTCACTAGGTTATTTTAAACCTGTACCAATCCCTTGAGGCAGTTCAAGGCATGGATGCAAAAATACCTGTGCTAGCACAGCTGAGGAGGAGGTGAAGGAACTGAAACAGGCAGGCAGCCTTAGCAATCTCTCACCCTGCTAAATAAGTATAGCAATTAACACCCAACTTACAAAAAACCTCAAAATCCTACCCCCCTCCAAACCACCAAAAAAACCCCAACAATCAAACCACAATTTTATTTCTGTTAATTTAGAGGATGAAATCGGCTCAGCAGCAGAAACAAACCCCAGTCCCAGTGCAAGGGAAAAAGCTGGGAGCATGCAAACAGGTATGGAGAGCAGAAGGGACATGGAGGGAGTGACACCATCTCTATGGTGTCTGCTTGCAATTCGGTTTTCTTCAGCCATGGCTGAAAAATGCCCCATTTGGTATCCACATCACCAGTCTGTTAAACAAGTTATGGTTCAGGAAACAAGGTGTTTCTGTGACTCCACCCTCAAGCTCCCAATTTAGGACTGCTGACATATTCGGGTTTTCAAAAATCTGGTAGGAAGTGAGTTCCGACTGGGCAGTCAGTCCCTCTGTTCGGGTGCTGCAGACTGACAGAAGTTAAGTGATTTCTGCAAGCAGAAGGCTATTCTATGTTATATATTTTCTGTTAAAAATCCATAGAATCTACTACAATATTACTTACTATTTTTGACCAAATGACACTCACTATGTGAACAATTCACAGCGTGCATCACTGCTGCATTGAAGCAGAAAACCATATACCAACACCAGTCAGAAAAGAGCGAATCTAAATATTTTGCATAAGAAGGCACCAAAGAAAAACCTTTTCCTACATCATTTAGAAAAAGGATAAGTGTTATGCTTATATCGATGTGAAGCTTTTATTTTCAATTAAAATTACTTTTCAAAATCATATTGTTTCCTTGAACAGAGAAAAAAAATTGCAAAAATCTTAGATGTAGAAAATGAGAAAGACATACTTTGGTTGCCCACACTTTTCTGGACCAAAGGAACAAGATCAGAAATTGAAAAATTGTTAGCGAAACAGAGAGTCTGAGTCCTTCCCAGCTTTAATGACATGGCAGGGAATGACTCTGGCACCGCAGAATGGGATTGAAAGGGAGAATTCCGCTGGCAGGAGCGCAGGAGAGCTCGCTGCTGTCAGTCCCCAGGAAGCAGATGGCACGTCTTGGCTGAGTGGCTTCTCAGGCATCTTATTTCAGCAACCACTTCAGTGTGGCTGACAGCAGCGTCAGATGTGGAACGCGCTACCTGAACACGGGCCCTGACAACCCCAGTGAGACCGATCCCCAATCACTGCAAGGTCAGCAAGAAACGGGAGCACAGGAGTTCTGCCTGCCCTGGGCAGGGAGTAACTTTCCTCCTGTCTCTAGGTAGTTCCTTGCAAACTCTTTAGGGTAATAGGTAAATTGTTTCTGCTGTGATTATTTAGCGTAAAAATGAAGGATATTATTCTGTTGTTGTTGTAAGCAGTCTCGGAGTGTCAAAATTAGAGCAGGAAAATAATGGAAATAGTCTTCACCTGTCATACCAGCTTCGAGCAACAAAAATATTTTTAATAACTCCTGCCTCGTGAGGGAAACTCAGAGATTGTACAGGAAAACTGTGTTGGATGCCTTTTGTTATGAATATTGTGATCCCATTTCCTGGGTGCCTTCAGGAATGCAGTCCTCTGCATTCTGTGCAAGTCAGCTCCATGGGAATGCTGGAAAGTCCCATTGGAGCCCATCTCCTGCTGCTTTTGAAAATGCCAATAGATATTCACTTGGTACTTTAGGCACTGGAACAAAAAGTGGCCCTAGAAGACTCACCTACCATCATAAGCTGTGTGACACAGCCAAGAGCTGAGCTCCAAATTTGTGAACACCAGGCCAGAGCCTTCAGCACAAAGCATCCATCCTCACTCCATTAGTCTGACACTAAAGTTATTCTGGATGTCTTCTTACTCAGTAGGGGTCTGGTTAATACAGGTGTCATCAAGTGATGCAAACAGTCATGAGGGAATCAGGTTCCCTGTCTGGGCATCATGTACCATGTTAAAACCTGAGAGTACCTGTCCAAAATACTGCAGTCAGGGGTAAAAAAAACCCACAGAAATCACTCTTTCTCTCAAAAAAATGACAGGCTACATAATTTGAAAATGGATTGATTCTCCTAGCCCATGAGCATATGTTTGTTCTCTTGTCTGGCACAAATCATACATGAAAATCAGAGACAGAGATCTCATAGAAGTCACGTGCAGAAAAAAGGACACTTGGGGGTGGTTTGAAGTAAATAAGGCATTAACTGGCATGCATATGTCCAGACGTCTGAATATTTAATAATGCCCTGGCACCCCAGTCATTACTGCAGAGGTATCACTTCATTTTATTCACTACATAGGAACTGAAAGAGAGATACACAACAGGGTGAGGCCATGAACTTACACTCAGTATCTGTGCTGAAGAACAAGCTCTAAGTACATAAAACACCTGTAGATTAATTGAAAGCCTCAGTTGATAGACAGTAAATCACTTTACTGACAATATTTATCGCTCTGTTGGATCTAAATCCGTTAATTCTCTTTTATTTCTTTTGCCACAACCAAACTGTAGATATAAAATTGGTTTTTGTGCAAATGAGTGTCATTGCCATGAGACATTGAAATTACTCTGGCAGTACCATCCAAAGAGCCATAGGCACATCACAGTTATGCACTGCCTGTGTACACTGTAGCTCTGGATTTTAGGCATATTAGTGGATATCCCACTGAATGGAAAGAGAAAGAAAGAAATGCACTGAAATTTGAATGTGAAGCAGACGCCCCCACTGTATTTCATCAGTCTGCCACCTCCACCAACAACAGTCTATAATAAAAAAGACAAATATGGTCACAGTTCTGCTTCTTATCAGGGTGACCTGAGGGGTATTGAGATAGACAGACAAGGATACAAAGAGTTCATGGGTTAATTTCACAGGCTGCAGCCACTGCAGTGGTCTTATTAGGCAAGGTTGCACAGAAAAGAGAGAGGCAATAAATCTATACGAGTTTTCTTGCCCAAAAGAAAACAGGGACATGAAAGAAAAGTTCAAGAACAAGATCCTAGGGAAAAACCAAATGTATTGACTGATACATGGCTCACTATGCACTGAATTAAAATGAAATTTATATAAATAACATGTCTCAACTGCTAATGTGGCTGGTCATCTGCCCACCCCTTCTTTAAACAACTGTTACCTCTATGAACCCAGAGGCTGGGAAAAAATGCACAAGACCAAAATTAGATGCCTTGAGCCTTTTTTCTTTCTTGCAGAAGTGCTGCAGATGATTTATTAGTGAATGGATATCTGCCATCCATTTTGAAATTAAAAATCCCCTGGAGGCTGTGCAGCCCCCTCCATTACATTACCAGGGTGTGCAGGTCACAGAGGTACAGCTGGGACAAGAATTCTGCTCCATCAGTCAAAAACTCTATTTTCTTCCCGAGTGCTAAAAGTCTTGAAGTGTGCAATTCGAATTATCCTTAAATTCCCCAGCACGTTTAAGCACTGTGCTAATAGGACAGTATTAAAGAATTAAAGGGTACAGGTTAAACCCAGTGCTCTTGTGCCTTGGTCTCTTGGTGGCAGCTGGGGCTTGCAGTAAGGAAGAAGGGATAAGCTCAGGCTCCGTTCATGAGTGCTGAGGAGGGAGAGAGTCACAACTGAGATTTCAGAGCAACATTCTCCTTTTCAGCTCTTCAATTTCACTTTGGTTTATGGCTTCAGTTTCTACAGGATGAGTTTAAGTAGGCACAGGGTCTGGCCTCTTGTCTGAGCGGGGGTAAACAGGGGAAATAGACTGCTTCTGTGTGTACCATATCCCAAGGCTCAGTGCACTCTTCCGTGAAGCCACTGACAGAAATGAAGGGTAATAATGATGCCTGGGAGAAAGAGGAGAAAACTGGAGAGGAGAATAAAATAGATGGGCAGAATGACACACCTGAACCCTGCTCAGGTTCACTATTCTGAGCTGGGCCTCTACACTCTTACACAAAATACATGCCCTTCTGATTTCCCTGTTGGCATGTTGTGGTCACCCTTGGCCAGAGGAGGTGTGTTGTATTTATGTTAGGAAATGAAAGGGTTATTGAGGTTAAATAACTAAAGGCTCCTTCAGGCCTCGCTCATACTGTGTGTGATGTTTACACACAAGCATATATTTTATAGCTAGAATTAAAAACGGATTTTAAGACAGCTTCAGAAACACTTTCTCTGACAGTCATGAGAATATAAATGCCCTTTGCCAGGTTTCCAGAAATGGCAACATTATGAAAGGGATTTTGTGTGGTTCAGGGTTGGAATTTGCAGCATGCCAAGCTGATGGCACATTTCTCCTCGTCCTTTGGATGCTGACTCCAGCCTTCTGCTGCAGTTACCTGATGGGATTTGCCCTAGAGCACTGCACACAGCTATTACACTCTGCAAAACAGATCAGCTCCTCTCCTTGAAATAACTTTGCAGCTGGCCTGGAGAGTCAGAATCATAAAACTTGCACAACCTGGGTATTTCCCACCAGGCAGCTGTAGATCAACCAGACAGCTTATCTAAGGGGCTGCTAATTGAGAGGACAAACCTTTGGTTGGGATTAATTAGTGCACCTCAGCCTGCGATGACTCAGGTCCCATCAGCAGGGAACATGAACATGTACATGCCTCATAATTTTATTCAGACAGCTTTGTTCCTTACAGTACTTGTCAGATCTTAAATAATTAGGGTAAACTACTTCTACCTGATAGAACTTGTTAAATCTTAAATAATTAGGAGGAAAAAAAGACAGAATTTTTTTTTTTTGCAGTCTGTTGGTGCTGATTGTATCCTACATGCAGATTTTTGCCCCTACATTGGTGTTATCAAAGAAAAGCCAACGAAGATGGATCTGCTTTTACACCTTAAAAACAGAAGTTGAGCACAGACAGATCTTCAGAGCTTGATGGATTTAAACACAAACTACGTTACCCAACTTTTAATGTAGGTATATGCCATGGTTCTAGTTTAAGATATCAGCTTAGAAGATGCTCAGCTAAGAAAGGACTTAGTTTAAAGACTTTTAAAGCTTGGTCAGAACAAAGTCTGGCCTATTCTTCCTCCAGGTTTTCTGAAGTCCACGGAACATTGAGTATCTATCTTTTTCTCCCAAGGGAAATCATTCAATGTTTGATTTTCTAACAAACAACAGCTGAGCTGCCATGTACAGAGACCTTAGTATGAGAAACCCATCCACATCAAGAGTACAGGAAAAGAAATTGTATTAAAAACAGAATGTGGATGCGCTTTTTCATGGACTGTTTCCAAATAATCACTTACAAATGTGTTTTAAAGCTATTGAAGTAACAGAAGTCCTTTTTCCAGTTTCCTTGTCTTTAAAAAATGAATTTGAAAAATAAGGAGATTGGACATATGATAGGCAGCATGGACACAATACTAAAAATGAAATAAATAGGGTTTCTCTTCTCATGTAACACAAAGGTAAAAGGAGCGGCCTTGCTCTTCAAAGAGGATGAGTACCACTATTTCCATGTAAGCAAACTGCAAAGATTTGAGCAAGTTAAAAGCAAATTAAGCAAATGGAAGAGACCAGCCACAATTAAGTGTGTGCAGCAGGCTGAAAGGGAAACTTCATTGAAGTTGATATTTGCTCATTAAATGGACATTAAAGCAGAAATCCTTCTCAAAGCACACACTGCAGAACCAGCTCTGTGTCCCATGGGAACTTCAAGGTCTGGGTGCCAGAAATGTGTTTTACCTCCTGAGGATGGGCAATGAACTTGCTCCATGGATGCTGGACAAAGCTGAGCTGCTGAATTGCAGCATCTCCCACAGATCCTGAAACCGCCCTCTCAACTCCTCCTCTGTCTCAGGATTTTTAAGGTCTGAAATCTAACAAAGTGAGCGTGAAAACTGAAGGCCAGTTGTGAATCGATATTATTATGTAGATAACAGAGGAAAATAGAGGAGCAAAAATCTCCATGAGAAGTAAATGACTCTGAACCTCTGCCTCCTGCTGGGAAGGAGAAGGCAGAGTTTGCTCAGAAACAGGAGCTCAGCTGGATTTCCCTAGGGAACAACCAAGAAAACTGAAAAGTGGCTATAATTTGATCTCTGCTCTGCTTCTGGGGAAAAGCAAATATATGCTGCCCTTTGCTCAGAGCTGAATGCAGCCTGCCTGTCAATGCAGAGCCCTGGGAGAACATTCTGGATGCAGACTAACGAGCAGCAAACGTGAAGCCCAGTGCTTCACAGGACTATTGGCATAAACACTTACAGGAAGCTCACCTCATCCAAAGGCAATTAACAGATAGCGAACACTACAAGACAATTTATTAGTTCTCTGCCTGATCTAATCAAACATAAAAGATGCTTTTGGCCATGTGCACACCTGTGTGAGTGGGTGGATGAAGGAGAGGATAGATGTGCATGGAAACGTGTCCAAGGATACACGCATATCCAAAATCCAGGGATGCTTCACTCTCCTATTATAGCTGTGCAGCAGAACGACCACAAGATTGATTGCAAGATCAATGCAATCAGCTAGGCAGTGAGAGCTGATTATCTGGGAATTCTGAGTAAAGATTATCCATAACAGAATAAAAAGCTGCTGTCCAGCCAGGTACAAACCACAGGATAAGTAAAAAGTGCATTAAAAGCTCCCCAACAGGGTGCTAACGCATGAGGATGGATGAGAAAAAAAAAAAGTGCACTTTTAAGAGAAGTTTAAAAAGTGCTGTTTAAAATTTCCATCAGTAGCAAAAGTGGAAGGCTCATGCAGGTTTTGTACTTTATATTTGTACCAGCTATCACTGGTAATATCCATCCAGTTCTTTCTGCCACTTATCAATTCTGTTCTTGCCATCAGTGTTTAACAAGGATATTTCCCTACCATTTAATTTCAAGATATGGGTGGTTTTCCTCAGCAGACAAATGAATCTACTGAAGTTAATCTGGCAAGGGGTAGAACTGATAACTCTTGTCAGATTTCTAAACAGAATAGCGAAAGTCCAGAGGCCATTTTTATTTACACAAATGTAGAAACTGCGTGTGATTAGGCTGAAAATCTGTGGGTTGGTTACAAAGAGGTAAATGTCACCATGGCAAGTTATTTAACTTTGATTCTTCATGGTCCTTATTGACATAGATCACTATATAGATGATATTTGTTATCTTATAAACACCCATTAAGAGATGAGGTTGAAAAGAGGATGGGAAAGTCACAATTAGTGTTAATTAGCCCTACAGAATGTCTCCTCCCAGGTGTCTAATGTCTTGACATGATGGAAGGCAGCTTGGATTATCTGTGTGGTGCTTTTCCCAAACACAATCCCAGAACCACCACAGCACAGAGCTGGAGAAGCCAAAGGGTCAGAAATACACGGTGTACAGCAGCAACAAACAGCTCTCAACAAACATAGTCTGTAAAAATACATCAAATCTCATGTGGTGATGGATCATTGAGGCAGATGGGAGGAACACAGAAATGTAATAAGAAATGCTGCAAGGAAGTTGTGAGTCCCTGGGGATCAAATGACCCTCCAAAGATTTAATTTTTGGTAGTACATGCCCAATCTTACTTGAAATCATAGACTAAAGTCAGAGGATCTCGGTCTCTTACACACAGTAACACTGAAAGCAAGAGAGGTTTAAGTGGAAGGGTGGATTTCTACTCGACAGAAGAGTTTCCTGTGCAAGTCACTGAATGTCACTGTAACACTTTGTTCTATAAGTATATTAAATGTTTTCCACTAGAGAGACTATCTTGATTCTTATACACAAAACCTCAAGATAGAGGGCTTTAGCTTCTATTAGCAAATATGTAGAAAAAATCGTACTTTAAATAACTGATGGCCTTTTTTCCATGTTTCTCATTCATTTCAGAGTCACTTAAAATGAAAATGAAACCCTTGCGAACACACCCAAAAAGATCACACTGCATGTATCACATGCATTCCTATGACAAACATCCAGGGATTTCCACTTTTTGTACTTCTGTTGTTGGGGTGGGTCTGACCCTACTCCTGTTTTCTTTCAATTGAAATCCCACTGTTGCTCCCTGCTCCCAGCTTTCAGTTCTTTTTACTTCCACCCCATTCCTCCAAATTATTGTTTTCAGCTACCAGGCAAAAGCCTCTAAGAACACAATCCTTCAGTCTGCTTGAGATGCCTTGGCACTCAGGTTATAAAAAGAAGACACTTAAGTGTGCATTTGTCCAAGCTCTAACAGTGTTTACAGTAGCATTTGGAATATATGAATCTGTAAAACATTCCCCAATATTCAGATGTTTGAGGTAGTTCATGTATTCTCCTTTCTACAAAAATTCTGTATTTGAGATTAGACACTTCTCCCAGTGGAAATTTCGTCAAGACCAATACATTTATGTGAAAAGTTTCAGCCCCAATGAGCTGACATTTTTCTGATGAAAATCTTGCCCCAAACCTCTGAACTATCTCAACGTGCAGCCTCATGGTATTTAGGAAACCACTGCCTCAGGCTCTTTACTTTAATTGTATACATTTTCATCAAACCCTGGTGCCCCTCGTGGGTTTGTGCAATTTCTGAAATGTAGCTAAAACATTTACTGTATATTTCTTTTCGTTGATTTCAAGTGAAATTATTTCATCACTTTATGTCTTCTTTTTCCCCCTAGTCCTGATGTATTTTGACATTCAGAGAATCACAGTTTAAGCAAAACCCTTCAAATTGGAGAAGTTTAGCAGAAAATGAACTAAAGTAAAAATATTTCACTTGGAGGCTAATAGGCAGAATGAGGGCAGGGACCATTCAGCCATTCAAGTTAAATGAGGGGCTCATTACTGTCCTCTGTGACAACTGCCCACATGCCAAATTTAAAGGTTCCATTATTTAAAGGTTCAAGGACTACAGTGTTCATGTATTATATAAGTTTTTGTTTTAAAGTAGCACTTGAAAGTTAAGATCACAATCCTGTTGTGTGGTGTTCTGTAAGATGGGTCATTTTACTGCTGTCACCCCAAACACCTTCCCAGGAAAGAGATTTCTCCTGCCATATAGTTTTTCTGCTTGTCTCTGAAACTCTTTCAGGGAGATTGAGCAGAACTCTGGAAAACTGTTAAAAAAAAATATGACATAGAAGGATGACCTGGAAAAGAGAAGCTGTAAGTTCCAAATCTTGCCTGAAGATACTTCAGAAATTAAAAATTAGAACACATGACACGATGCTGTGCTTGAGCTGTAAAATGGACTGTATTTAGCTGAAAAGAACTCAATTTATTCAGTAACCAAGTGTATGGAGAGTCTCCCTACATTTGCCTTGGGAGACAAATACCAGAGGAGAAAAAGAGATACTTAGAATATAGCTGACACAAGAGAAAACAAGTTATTATGTGACAAGAATATGTTTAGAAGAATTTGTATGTTTTCTAATTGATTAATGTTCTGTTAAGTATATTCTTTAGTTTAATACATGTGATTCTCTTTTCCCTTTACTGGGAGAATATATAATTCCCAATATTTTCTTCAGGTTTTTAATACTGAATCTAAATTTAGTAATCAAATGTCTATTTATCAGTCCGATTGCTCATGCTTGGGAATTTTTAATAATTTCTTATCCATAAAAATTAAGAGAATATTTTCATATTCTTAGTGGTGCCCTCAGCTTGCTTTGAAACTCTGTGTGGGCATCCTGAAGTGTTTTCACAAAAGTATTCAAGAAAGCTCAAAGACTCAGAGAATTTGAAATTTAAAAACACCACCAATTAAAATAAATTTAATAATTTATTTTTTATAAATTGAAAATAAAGTTTGAGTCACACGATTGCTCAGACAACAAATGTGGGATATGGAAGACTTGCTGGCACCATAGACAAGCTTTGTGTATGGACAGGTGGGGTTATTTCAGTTATCAGCTTAAGTCACCCAAACTCCATCACTTCATCAACACTTTCTTGAGGTTTTGATTATTTTTTTTTAACTTAAGGGAAAAAAATTGGAATTGAAAGTTTAAATTCTTCCAACTTTTATGAGCAGAAAATTAAAAATAGTGTCGTTTGGACCAGCAGAAACTCTTTATTCAATTTAGCTGAAATTACATTTGCTCTTCTGCTCTTTCTGATTGCATATCAAGGATTTTAAAAAAGTATTTTCAGTGGAGAAAAAACAGTACTACATCCTCACTGGTAAATTAGAAGTGTCCAGAGTTATTCCTTGCCATTGAAGCCCGCTCTCTCAGGCTGGACTCCATTCGTGCTCCTAATCACTTTTAACATTAAAAACCAGGGTAACCCCACGCAAACTTCCTGCTGTTGATGCAGTCTAGCTTGTGCCAGCTGCCAAAAAATGCCTTGTTTAAGTCTGCAAAAACATAAGCAGAACCACATTGCAAAATTTTAATACTCAATAAATTTCCAGTGATCGGGGACGTTCCCTGCTCCTTTAGAATTTGCGAACATGAGTGTTGTAGAAATTTCCCAAAGAATTAAAAAACTCACATCCTTTCCAGTTTTGAAAGTCTAAAAAATTAGTTAATATGTCAAAACTGCTAACAGCTATCATTGAAAAATTGATATTAATAAGACAGCATTTTAAAATAAAATTTGTCCTGAAATCTCCAGCAGCTCTACCGAAGAGACAGAAGACAGTCACAGAGAGCACAACATCTCTGAAAATTCCATGACAGAGGTGAATGTGACAGAGCTAAAATTTCAAATCCGGTCTCCTGGACTCTGTTCCAATGATTTCATAACAAATCTTCCTCAGGAGGAAAAATAGATAAAGAAAACACTGAAGCACACAGATTGGCCTGGCATCTTTCACTGCTGAAAGAGTCGAAGCATTTAGCTTCATAGTGTGGAGCAGGAGTGGGCAAAATGCCTGGAATCTCAACAGCTGTGAAAGTAGGAGTTTTTATTTATTTTGTGTAGGGGAAATGTATGAATTTGCAATCAGGACAGCTTGTAGTACTGCGCTGAAATGTAATCAGTTTTCAATGTGCAGAGAGTCCCAGAATAACTTTCTAACAGCAATATTAGAAAAAGACACTCCTTTTCCCCCAGGCTGTTTGTACCTCCAACATGTAATTTTGCCATTAGTGAAGTGTGATGAAAATTAAGTCACTTGTACAGCCCAATATGCTCACTCAATCAACCATTAATTTTTTTTTTCTTTGTTACTAACTCAGGGCTCAACTCAGGAATAAATTGGCTGCAGAATTCAAGCTGCTAAAAGCTTTTTGAGAGTCTTTAGCATTGCAGCCACACTGCCTTCACCAGAGCTATAATCTATAAATCTGAGGAGAGAGGAAGGTCGTGCTAAGATTTCAGAGCCATAACCCAAGCTCTTGCCTCAAAACGTGTCTTTTGCCACCATGTGGATATTTGACATTGCAAGCAGGCAGCTTTCCAGCTGCCAGTGATCTCACAAGCACTTAAGGAAGCACATAGGAAAGGACATTTGGGCCTCTTATTCCTACATCCATTATTATTTTCAGCTTCTCTATTTGGTAGCACGGTTTGCTGATGGAGTTCAGAGGTGGGTTTGTGCAGAGACTACGCATAAAAATGGATGTATGAGGACAGCCCAGTGGATCTCCTGGTCCAGTAGACTCTAACAGGAGCCAAAATCAGACAACTAGAGAGGAAAAAGAAAGCCTGCAGCAGTGCTGTTCCAGTGCAGTCCATCAGGCATGCTGTAGTCATTGATTAACGATACTGTCCAAAACCTGTCCCCTTTTTCAACCAGATCCCCGTGAAATTAGAAGATTGGCTGCCTGGGCTTTTTATATTGGACATCTCAAGGAAAGCAAGCTCATGCACTGTCCTTTGAGCTCAAGGCAGTTCTTCATGACTGCTATCCACATCTACTGCAAGAAAGCAGAACATTACTGTAAGCAGCTGGTGAAGGAAATACCTCAGATTACACCCAAATTTCTTTGGAAAGAGGTGGAGCAAAGAATGCAGCCTGTGGTACGTAGGAAGGGACTTGCAGAGAGTGGGCCCAGGGTACCACTGGACTGTCCCAGTGAGTCTGAGCTCCTGGTGCTTTGGGAAGATCCCAGTGCATCACACAGAGAGCAATCCTGCTGCTCTCTGCATTGCTAAGGGAATATGAAGGCAAACAGGTCTGGCTTTTGTACTAAAAAGAGTGAGTACATCGAATTTTATTTTCTAGGATGAGGTCTTGAAAGCTGCAATCGACCTGCAGTCAGGCTCTGAGATCTCCCCAGTCAGACATGAAAAAGTGCATTAAGATCCTGCTGTACCCTCCAGAACACAGTGCCACTCTCTTCTGTCTGCAGTTCCACTCCCAGCAGGAGGATGCTTGTTCTGGGCACCTCTTGGCAGCCCCACACAAATATGTCCTTCTTGCACAAGAGCAACCTGCCCTCTCCCCAGCCCTGGCAGGTACAGCATTTCACAGCTCTCTGAAGTGTTCATTTCGATGTCAGCCTGCAGTCCAGCCTGTCTGCAAATGTCAGTGCCTGTCTCAGAGCAAAACTCTGCCATCCTTATCGCTGCTGCCTGCTGCTGCTGCTCTGAGCGATCGCTTCTCCTCCAGCACATCGCCCACTCCATCACGGGAGGGGAAGGAGGGGCTGGAGTGGATGATTTTCAATGGGCAGGAGGGGATGGCAGCACCAGAGGGACTGCAGTCCCACGGGGACACTGCCCTGATGTGGCACCAGCTGCCGTGGCAGGCTCACGTCATACCCTCAGGATCTCATATCACTCTTGTCTTTATGCCCAGTTTCCCTTTCTTCCCTTTGCAGCACAACCACTTCTGCTCAAGCCACAGTGAAGCTGGCCTTTACTTGTAGCTCAGGCATTCCTTTGGAAGGAAAAATGTATCTGTGCAGCTCTTGGGAGCAGTGTCTTTCTACATTCAGCAGGAAAAAAATCGCAGAAAGCACCCACAAACAATAACAGGAAGCAATTAATTGTGAAAATGCCGGTTTTAGAAGTCTTAAGCAACATTTTCCAGCTATCTTCCCCATCATTTCCCTATGGAAAGGCAAATTAGTGGTTTAATCTGGATTTCTCTTCTGCTGTGCTATTTTACTGACTGCAGCAAATATATTTACCTATTTTAGAATAGTGCAATACCTCATTCCTTAAAACACAAGGAAACCTCACATGGCTTATTGCCAAATACAGTAAAGATGAGCATTTCTTGCATTGTAGATATTTTTAGGCTAACAAATCACAAATTTTGAACTGAGTCACCTTGCTTGAAACCCTTTAAAGACTGCTAAAAGCAATGTTTTCTTCTTTTCTGCACTGCCTGGATTTAGCTAAAAGGCTTTGCACAGAAAACTAGCCAAAGAAGTATTTCTTGACACAGCCAGCTTATAGGGCACAGTGCAGCAAAGGTGCCAATGAGAGCAATGGGCTAAGATTTTTCAATTATAAACCCAGTTATTTCATCTAATTACCAAACATTTGGGGTCATTCTTTCCAGAGGACCAATGTCTAGCTCAGTTATTGGCTTTGTGCATAAATAGAAACAGTATATGTAATTTATAATAGCAGGTTTATAAAGAGTTTTGAAACAAGCAAGCATTAGGAAGAAAGCCAAAATCTAATTAATGGGTTCTGCAAACAGGATTTTCCTATGAGCAGGTTTTTTCCTGCAACAATTTTTTGCCAATGGTTTCTTAACTCTTAGGAGAAAAAAAAAAAATAAAGCTGATCAATGCTTTAGATTTGATACAGTATAAGACTAGGACTATTCAGTTGTGAGAAAAAAAGAAATGAAAAATTTTGTAGGTCTTATTCCCACCTATATTTCCTGACTCTAAATGCAGTGTGCTCTTTTGACTGAGAATTTTTCACAAAATTAATCAACTTATAGAAAAAAAAAATTCTACCGAAATGGAAACTTCAGTGACATTTACATGTTGGAACATACCTCCTTTCTAAGTAAAAAATAGAAAACCCATTGGAACATTCAAGAAGTTTCACTGCAACAGTGAAACAAAACAGTATTCTCTCACTTCATACAAAAGTTTTTCCCTGCCTGCTTAAGCAAAATTTAATTCTGTTTAAAAATATTAAAAATTTTCACATCTCATTTTGAACTATTTAAGATATTTTCATTTTTCTTAAAATGTTTCACACATTCCAGTCATTTCCATCACCACACTGTCTGCATGATCGGTCAGGAAGTGAATCAGAACAGGCTACAGTGGAAATTTTCTACACAAGGCTCATATTCACTCTTGCTCCAGTTGTTACTAAGGCACATTTGAATAAGAACTTCCACGGAGGAGTTCAGTCAAGTTTGACTAATTGACTTTTAGAGTGCATTCAGTTCAAGTTTGCTGGGTTCACTCCCATGGATAAGCTCTATTTCAGTATCCTTCAGTTTCTAGTCCAACTCGCCTTGTAATGCCACACATTATTAAATAGTTGGTGTGAAGCTGTCTCAAAATCACAGTGAATAACTCTAACAGTAGAGATGTCAAGTAAATATAGCGATTACTGTGAAGCTTCTAACTCGTGGGGGATTTGTGATATTAATTAGTTAATGTTTCTAAACTCGAGATGAAAGATGTTAGTAAGTTCAAAGTGTTATTATTATTCCTGTCTTTTCTGAAATATATCCACCCTGCTAATTTCCCAGAGAAATCAGCACAATTGTAGTGCTCACATTTAAGTTGAATTTCTTTTCAATGAACAGCAAAACCACAGAGAGTGCAATCAGAGCTCTCAGCCAAGCGTTTGTACATCACCAAAGCTGGACACACATGAAGAGGAAACACAAGAATGAAAGAATATTTTCAATTTGTATCTTTCAAGGACATTATAAACAGGGCAAATAGTACGAAAAAACACAGTTTTGCCTTTCCCTTTGCAGAACACAGTCAAAATGGATTTACACACTTCACTCCTTGTCCAGCTGAGCCATACTCAGAACTTTTCATCTGTTTCAATAAGAGCCTCTTCAGCTTGAAAACACTGATTACTGTGGAATGGAGCATCACTAGGCAGTTACCCTTCCTTCACTCAATTGCTGTTTGAGGTTTCTTTTCCCTGAGGAAGACATCATGCCACAACATCACAGGGTGGCTGCTGCAGACAGTCAGAGACAAGTGAACAAAGTCAGCCTTCTCCCTGAGACAGGTTTTCTCCATGGGGAAAAAAAGTGCACTCAGCAGTGGGGCAGCTGCTGAGAGCCTCGAGGGAAGAAGGGGCACCCTGAAGTTACCATTGCCTGTCAGTGAGAAGGTTTTGCTTGTTGTCATCTTCTTGTGCAGGATGTGAAGTTCCACGGGAGAGTTAAAATCACCAGTGGGGAGAACAAGTGCAGCCCTGCTGCCATGAGGGGGGAGTCTGAGGAGGAAGAGACCTCCACTAAGATAAAGGAGAAATGTCATCCAAATTCAGATCACAGCTTTTACTGGAGAGTATGAAACCCACCTGAGGCTGTTGGAGTGAATTCTGGTTTCTAGCAAGGAAATCAGAACCAGATGTTCACAGTGAAATGAGGTTCCTAACACTATGGATGGCAAAAGAGATTTCAAAAATGATAACGTAACTGTTTGTGATTTCATTGGGAAGAAAATAGTCTAGAGCATTTCAGCCTCAAAAAATATGGTAGCAGAACAGTTTTTACCTGAACCTCACTGCAAATGAACAGAAATGCTTTTTGCTGTTTGAGAGGACGAGTTATATCTTTATATTCTACATTTCTTAATATTATAAACTTCTTATTTTTAGTAAAACACATGCTATAAATATAAAGCAGGATTTGAAGGTGAATTTATTATCCTGATGTCACTGTAATATATTAAATCAATTTGTTAGCACAACTGATGTTAGATTTAAAAGATGACATCCAATAACTGGAACAACATTTTGATGTCCTAAAGTTATCAGAATTGACATGCAGAATACAGAGATTGATAAATATAGAAGTTTGTAATCAGAGATTGTTTTCAGTTTGGAAGTGAGCAAAGGAGAAAATTTTTCTGCCAAAACAGAAAATGCAGATTTAAGACAAAGCTTTTGATAAATATGTCTTAACTTAACTGAATTATTTTGATTGATACATAATAACTCAATGTAAAAGACACTTTTTTTTTCTTCTGAGATTGCATTGAGCTTTCAAATCTTTCAGGACATCAGATTTCCAACACACCAGGTAAGAAATTTACCTAGTGCTAAACTAAACATTCTTTTAGCCTCAAAACTGTATTTAATCACGTTTTCTAAGTTATCAGCAGACTGAAAATCTAAATGTGAATGTAAATGAGTTGAGCCCATCCCTCACACTAAGTGTCAGTATTAGCTATTCAACAACCCAGGAGAGCTGAATGACCTCAGCATCATTTCTGCAAGACAGATCAGAAAAAAATACCCAAGCATTCAACCTCCTGTGATGAGTCAGTGCCAGAGCAAAGCCCAGAGACCCACAATAAGATGTTAGAACTTGAAGCCACCTTCCTGCTCTGCTCCTGCAATTAGAGAGGCACTCCAGTACACCTGACTCACCCTGCTTTGGATTTCAAGGGCCACACGTAGATTTCACTGTTTTCCTTCTCAAGTTTCTCCTTTCAAGTTTGTCACCTCATTTCTAGGTGCCCTTCAGGCAGCCAGGATGACACCACCCCTCTGTGTACTGGCACCAAGGCGCGTCGAGAGCCAGTGTCAGACTACTCAGACTGAAGACCAGATACCAGACTTGTGCTGTTAATTCGGAATAATGCCACTCACTCCAGTGCATCACTCCTGTTTCCTTTTGCTGTGCAATGATATTACCTCGTTTTCATCCTGAGCTAAAGTGCAACCCATAGGACTTTCCAAGCTTGAATTGTCTGCAATGGAAACAAGACCTTTTCTGTTATTCACTAAAAGGAAAAAAAAAAAAAAATAAAGGAAAGAAATGAAATGAAATGCTAAGAGACACTTTATAAATCCAGATTATTTGGTTATGTCTTTCTGGCTGCATGAATTCATCTGAGGAAACAAATACATATAAAGATGCCACTTCAAATTTCTACTCAGAAGGATATTTTATTGTTTGGATGAGCCAAGATGTCACATCACATTACCGAGTAGCACAACCCCATGTTCCTAATTCACAAAAGTCTGTCTCCTTGTTCAAAACCAAAAGTGGCATAAACCCATTTATAATTTAAGTAAGTTGCTGGCAGTTCCTAAAATGGCTTTCCTGGAGAATAATGAGATAGACCAGTGGGGTAAGAAACATGATAAGTGACTGTGCAGTAGAAGGCATAATGAATAGTTGCTCTGTCCCTGGCAAGTGACTATGGTACCAGAGAACCCTGTCATGCACTGTCTTTTGTGGCAAGTCATAAATTAAAACTGATTTTTATTGTGAAAGCTTCTGTCACAGCAAGGAGGAGGAACAATACAGTGCCACATTTCTTTCCAGGACTGCAAATCAAGGCCAGAGTCTCTCCTGATGTAAATGATGTCAATACATTCATTTCAGCTGAGTTTTACCCACAAAGTAAAGAGTTTATAATCAGAAAGAGATATAAACTGATTGTTTTAATTTAATTAGAGTATTGATTCTTCAAAATTGTTATGTTAGGTTGAATTTTAGTTACCAGTGTCACCCTGTAAAGACAATCTGGCACAAAAAGCTGATTCTGTGTATAAGTCAATGGGAGTAGACAGGAGGATATGTATTAGGGAGACAAAAAAAATGCTATTTGAATTTATAATTCCAGAGAAGTATCTGTCTTCAGTGTAATTACCATGGATGATCAGCAGAAATGATGACAATCTATTACATCCAGCACAAATAGAAATCTAGCAACAGCTCCAAAATAAAATGTTACTTTTTTTCCTTTTTAATGAACTTTTCTCTTTTGCTGCTCATAATTTAAGAGGAATCAAAGACCTAATTTAGGGTTAACTTTGCTGCTAATAGCAGCAAGTGGCCAGCAGGACAGCCAAAGTGTTAACCACCCTTACAGAGGCGTGACAGCATCCTGCATGGACTAGCAGTGTTTGAGGGCTGCCCACGTGCTGCATTCTGGACCAAAAATATGCTCAAAGTTTAGTTTATATGATCTTTCCTTATCTTCTGTCTTTCTTTCCTGTCAAATTGCTTTCTTTCAGAAGCATGCAGACACATACAGGTATTTATGTGCACAGTGATGTCTCCTTATACACGTCTGGAAAGGAAGAGGAACTGACTCAGGATTCAATTCACTCAGGACTGAATTCCTTGCATTTCTTGTTGTTTTGCCCCATTCCAGGAACCATTAATATCTCTCAGGTTAATTTTTTTCAGCCCAAGTTATGCTGTGTCTGCTTGTACCTTACAGTCTCCTGCTGTCCTGCCCATACGAACTGCAGGGCTGTGCCACCATGGATGCTCACCGTCCTTTACTCAACACCAAGGGCAGACACACCAGTGGCTCACTTGTATTAAATTAAAACTGTTGGAAAAACAGGACCTAGATGATGCTTTAAATATCCTGATCATCCTAAAAAATTGTATTTGTGGAGTGGGAGGAATGCAAACAAACGTGGGAATGGAGTTTTGCTCGTGGTGTCAGCGGGTGTGTGCATGGCAGTGTGCACACAGGTGTGTGCTTCTGTGGCAGTGAACTGACTGGGCAAGGGCCAGTGCACCTCTGCAAGCACTGCAAGTACCTTTGCAGGATCAACACCAGAACTAAGGTGTTTTTTCTTTCAGCAGTGCTGAGAGCAGTGAGGACTGGAGCTGGCTTGTTCAGACCGTGGCGTTGCAGACACATCTGCATCCCCCCTCCACACACACCTCTCCAAGTGCACACATCCACACTCGCTGTCTTCAAGGACTAAGAATTAGGCTGGCAGCTGGTCCTCGAGCTGAGAGCACATTGATATTGAAATAAAGTAAATCAGATCCTTGTGACTGATACTTCGATTTAGAAGCGCTTCTTTCTAGACACAAATATACTTCTGATAGAACAGTTTTTTCTGGTAGAAAACAACTTAGGTAGCATTTTCTCAAGGACAAATATTCTCACTTTTTTAGACAGAAGAAACTGGTATTATTAATTTATTCTCCCCCCAGTGAAATTCCATTGAAGGCTCTGAACTCTGTGGCTTAAATAGGAGCTACTCACACTTGTACACTTTCTGTGAGCCAGACTATGATTTCTAGTTTCATATCACTAATCAGATATTTCCCTCTTGCATTCATTTAATTTTACCATATTAATAAACCTTGACTTTTAGACAGAAGCTCTGTGAGGTGTATTCTCAACACGATGCACGTGAAAATCCCCGTGGCATCATCAACAGTAGGGCACATGTGGAGAACTGATTATAGCCTTAGGTTTTTAGCCATTGCCACCTTACTTTTAGATTTTTCCTCTGGTGATTTCTTGAGTGCCAGCACACATACTGCAGTTCCTGTCTTTGCTGAAAACCTTCCTAGGAACACTACAAAAAAGGTTCAATTTATGCAAAATAGAATTTTAATCTAGAAAATGCAGATTGGAGACACCGCATGATGAAAGAAATCACCTCAAAGTACAGCCAAAGAGGTTACAAAAGCAGGTCACAGAAACCTGGTTTCCTAGGGAGCTTCTGTCCATTAGAAAAATGTAAGCAGCTACTGGCAGCTCCAAACTGCACACATAAAATGTGTCTACAAAGGATTTTGACAGGTCTCTACAAATCTGGGACTTTCTGTCCCTGTAGCACATTTCCAGTTGTATGGCAAGGCAGAGGGAAGAAGCAGAATGGTTTCTGTGCAAGTGTTCCATACTGAATGAACAATCCTTTGGACAAATATTCATTTATTCTGAGGTCACTTGCAAATCTCTGGATAGTCTAAAAATATTTTATTTTACTTAGTACCTTTTCACCTTTTTCTTTTCTCTAACAATTGGATATTATGACCTAGTATGACTACATTGCTGATGTACTTGAGATTCTGCTGCAGAATTCAAGGTTAGCTCAGAAATACTGAGCTCACAAAGCAATGTGTTCCGCCCTAAGTCATTTAAATTATTTAGGATGGGAAAGGTAACATTGTGAAAATATTTAGAAGGTTAGAAAGTGAATAACCCTTAAGTGTTTTGGTCTGGATATTATCTCTTAATAAAATATACAGTAATAAATAGTCCCTTCAGCTACTCAGATCAAATAAAGTAATTCATCCATGGCATGATTTTATGAGTCTAGCTACAGGAAGTTATGTATATAAAATAAGAGCTAAGAGATTTGCGTAGTCCTCAGCAACAGTCCAGCTCACAGCATGTACAAAATGACATTACAAAATGCAATACAAACTATTTGTATTCACACACAAGCACATCTGATGGATGCTATAAAGGATGAATTTTCTGAAAGTGATGAAAGTTGAAACTTTAGTTAAATGTTTGATTTTCAGAAAGTGCTGCTAAGACACTTGCAGGAAATTGGGAGTGTTAGAGTGATTCACAAACTGAAAATCATGGGAAGAAATTCTGAAGAATCACAGCTAAATGAAAAGATCAAGTTGTTCTTACTTCTATGCAGAGTGCTCTTCATCTGCAGCAATAAAAAGACCCTTGGACTTTTCCTCAGAGCAGGACTTCCCAGCTACTAGATCAGTGCCATATCACATGTCACTTTGTCCTTTAATTATAACTGGAAGGCAAGAAAATGTCAATGTTTGCAGCTTCTGAGAGACAGATGCAATTCAATAATTCACACTGGTGCAATCGTGCATCTCGGTTGGCTGCTGCTTTATAGGATCTTAGAGAACTTTCCTGGAAAGACTGTAATAAAATGATCACTGCTTTAAAACAAAATTCAACCTGTTCTCCTGGAAAAAAAAAAAAAAGTCTTCCTCTGTTAAGAAAACATGTAGGGTTTGCTTATCTTTTATCAGGTATTCCATGTATTTGAGTTTATCTGCTTGTTTTCTGCTTAAACTGCCCATTTCTAATCAAGCACGTGTTCTGTGCTTTTCAGGCACCTGTTCCTTTTTGTTTCCCCTGCAATGTTCATTATTGCCTGTGACAGATCTTTTCCTAAGACTGCTAAGCAAAGCAGAAGGCTACTCCAGAGCAGCATTGCTCTCCCTGGGCAATTCAGACAAGATCAATATTCATTAACATTGGTAATTCCCCACACAAGGGAATAGTGCCTTAAAAATAAACCTCTTAAAGACAGACACAGGGAAATGTTACCCACATGGATAAGACACCCCCATCTATTTTCTACATGCCCTCTGGACACCTCACATTGGTGTTAATCGCTGGCACTGCAGCATTTTCCCTCTGTCCAGCTGCCCTCTGCCTCTGCCTCTTCTCGTTTTGCTGTAAGTGTCCCTGAGCCTCTGCTGAATTCTTTCTTCCTCCCAGGAGCCACAACTTCTGCCTGGTCCACTTCCAACCTGGGCTCACTCCCAACATCATTCCTTCTTCTCCTGCTGTCAGATTCAGTCTCTGATAGAAATCTCATGGCTGCAGTGAGTTCTTTCATCTCTACCTTCACCAATACTGCATAAGAGAATCTTGTCTTTGGAATATCTCTAAGCTATGCCATTCCCTGTCCATTTAAACAGGTGAAACATTCAGCGAGGCTGTGATCCTGCTGGGTCTTTATGCTGCAACATGCTTTGGTACAAACCAGCACAAACCTGTGAAGAACTTCTTTAGCTTTTCTTCAGCTTGAAGAACGCAGGCTGGTTTGGGGTTTTTTTAAAGTACATAAACAAATTTAGGAAAAAAACCCACAACATCCTAATTTATCTGTCTCTACTCCATGCTTTTCCATTTTCCTCGGTTTTCTTATGCCCTTTAGCACCTGACAAAGATAAAACATGTTAAAGGAAATTTTAAAATGTGGAAAAATGTCAGTGTAATTGGATTTTTCTATACTGTTATGTGCACAAGTGTAAAGCAATCTTTACTGTATTTTTCGTTTATTCATGATATTGTGAAATATTTTTATTTAGGAACACTACATTTTTTGTGAAAACAAAAACAGAGAAATAGAAACTATTTGAATTTGAATCAAATGTTTCATACTTAAGTATTTGAGTTTGCATTTGAGGGTATTGAGGCTTTTCATTCCTTGATTGCAATGAAATTCTAAAAACTTAGAATACATACTATAATTTTATTATTTTTTTATATGCAAAACTCTCATTAAGGACAAGGTTTTTACCAAATACTGTCTATATCTATATTTACCTCAGATAGAAATAGTTTGATTAAAAAATAGTGGGTTTTTTTACTGATAAATCTTAAAAAAAATATGTTCAAATGAGTCTTACAGTCTCATCTATTTATTTTGTGAAAGAGGTAACAGATGAAGGTAGATGAAGACACTTTTCAAAAAAACTTCATGTATTTCAAAAAAAGTCATTACGTATTAATCATTAAGTCTGCAGCAGTCTTAACTCAGTAACTCCAATGGCTTCACTGGAGCTCAGGTGATATATGGGATTCAAAAAAGCTCAATTCTGATACGTATTTTAGTCATTTATACCTTGTTTTACATCCCATGATTTGGATATTTCTCATGGGCTTAAGGAACACTTGATCTGTTAGATGGAGGTTTTTTTTCTTATCTTTTACTTCTTGCTCCAGATACTAATTAAAATAATAACAAAGCCAGGGTGAGATGACAGTAAGAAGCCTTTAGAACAGCAGAGGCGTTTCATGATGCCAAGACAAGCATAAATCAGAGACCAGCTACAAAAAACAAATTGCTAGAATGTCCCCAGTTTTTTTTGCTAATGGCTTTCCAAACTGAATTTAATTAAGACAATGAAGGTTTCGACACACGGAATGAAAAGAAAATAAGAAATATAAAATGTTAAGGCTAAAAGGCAATTAATCATTATGACATCCTACCAACCCTCAAGATGAACAATATGACCACAAAAGTGAACATCCTCAAGAATCAGGAACCCAGAATTGCAGCATGCCAGTTTCAGGTTGGCTTGATCTCATCTTTCTTGTTTCATTGAACAATACTTCTTTGAAGTGACCTAAAATTCTTTGGGCTTGTTTTGTTTTTTTGGAGTTTAATATCAAACTACACTTCTCTATTCAGTGCTCTGGTTTTGGAGCACCCAAAAGATTTACAAAGGTGAAAACTACTGTATGTAAAAAATGCTGGAAAGTAATAATTTGGATTTGAAAATGAAAATACAGTTATCTTGAGAGAGTTGAAGAGTTATTGCTTTCCCCTCTAAAATCCTCTTAGAGATTGGTCAGCATATTTTGTATTTCTGAATAGTATTTTCCCACTGAGTTTTTCTTTAAAAGTACTGACAAACACAAAATGTATGAAAGCTATTTCTTGGTCACCTAATTCTTTCTTATATTCTTAGACCATAATTGTGTTTTAAATTTTCCTTTTCTTATCCTTCCACTGTCATCATCAAGAAGTTTACAGCTCATGACAGCATCCATTTCATGATGTAGCCATTTGTTAAACTCTTTCAAGATTGATTATCACCCGTTTTGCTGATGGGTTTGCTTGCCAGTTTTAATATGCTTCTTCATTCCTCCAAGGTAACTGCACGTCTTTTTGGCAGATTGCTTTAAACTGAGTTGATAATGACTTTAATATGTTGATAATTTGATAATGCAGCCCTCAAAATTACATTCCAGCTGCTTGCAGTTTGCTGATTGGCCACACCATTTAGCAGGAGGAGTTAATTGTGAAAGACTTGCAATTTTACGTAGGCAAATGTCACAAACCTTGTGTATTAGCATGGAGCACAGCTGGAGGAACTCCCCTGAAGTTAAACCAGATTTATACAAATAAAAACTGAGAAAACTGATACGTGTATGCACAAAAAACCGAAAAGTCATAGACCGTTTTCATCCACTCCAATGGCTGTCAGATAATTTAAATTAAAAACAAAAAGAAATTCATCACACAAAGTAGTAAGCATACCTTTTCTCTGTTGTTTTCAAACGCTTGTTTTCTGCAACAGAACAAGAGCATCTTTGCATGGGGTGGTATTGTCAGCAGTGTCTGATCAAGGGATCATTATTTCAAAACCTAATTACTTTAGTGAAGTGTCCTAATTTAAAGAGTAGTCTCAGTTTATATGAAGACCTCACTTTCATAAAAAATAATGAATACCCCCTGTACCTTTCATTGATTTAATTAATGTTGCTGCTCTGTTCTCTAATGACAATTTTTAGGCTTGCTCTCATCTTTGTGTTGACCCTGGATACAGTGAGGAAGCACAACTCCCTGCCCTCTGTGCCACGTGTTGTACCTGTGCCCTGAGTCACACCCGTGGCTGAGCGGTGCTCTTCACCTTGTAATGACTTATCACAATGGGATAACCTGCTTGAAAGTCACCACAGAGAAATGACAAACCCACTTTTATTTGCTTTAGAGAGAATTTAAATTTCCTTAATCTCAAAAACTTTAACTAGACCAACAGACACTACTGTCACAGAGCTTTACACGAATTTAGAAGGGGCAAAGGGACAAAACCAGGCTCACCAGTGATGAGCAATGGGATGGTGTGCCAAAACTTTAGGAAGCCAGTTGATGTAATCTTTTTGGATTTCAGTAAATCTTTCAGTACTGTCTCTCATAGTGTCCTTCTGGTCAAAATGTCCTGCACACAGCTCAATGAACACATCATGGGATGGGTGAGCAACTGGCTCGTGGCTCCAGCACAAAGGGTTACAGCCTGACAGAGCTCAGGAAGTGTTTGGAAAATGCTCTTGGGCACATGATGTGACTCCTGGGGGGCCCTGTGCAGGGCTGGGAGTTGGACTCAATGATCCTTGTGGGTCCCTTCCAACTCAGCTTATTCTGTGATTCTGTGATTTAGTAAACTGCAAAACTGCGTTCTAAGCAGTTGGTTCCAAATCACCTGTTAAAAATGCATTTAAAAACGCACCCACAGAATTTTCTTTGAGTCCAATAAGTTTAGTAATGAGAAATATGAAGCACAAGTTAGATCCTCAGCTGACATTAAATCAGCAGGACTTGACATCAGTGGAATACCTGGCTCCAAATATACTTTTCATTGGCAGTGAAATACGTATACAGAGAGCTTGGACTAACAATGGAGGTTTCAGATTAAACAGAGGTTTGAAGTGCTGACTCAACATACGGCTCCATTAAGTAAATTGTAGTGAATTATTTTTAAAGCATAAATTGCAAGTGGCTGACACTTACATGTGTAACTATACATATTGATCAGCAGCAGAATGAGAAATACAAGTGTATTTGGAAGACTGCAAGGTGTACATATTGGAAATACCTACCAAGAAGTGCTTTTAAGTGACTGCACAGGACCTCTGGGACTGAGCAGCACACATCTGAATTCAAACCTTCCATCCTACTGAACTAAGTACAGCTTCAAACCATTCCCTCGTGTGCTGTCCCTGGTCACCCAGAGAAGGGATCAGTGCCCACCCTCTGCTTCCCCTCATGAGGAAATTTCTTACAGCCTTCCATACCCAGCCTCTGCTGCTGGAGATAGAACAGGGCGTTTCCATCTTCTCTTGGATGATATATTTACTATTTAATATTACTTCATTTGAAAATAATTCAATACAACTAGTTATGAATTTACTATTCTCTATGATTTCAGCATTAGAATAGTGAGAGCTGCAACAGCTTCTCATTTGGAGGACTGGAGGAAAAGTATGTGGCTAATTTAAAGGCAGAACTCTAAGTTTAAATTGCAGGAAAGGGCTGGAGTATCTCACTCAGAACTCTCTTCTGGCTTTGTGTCCTTTCTTCACAAAGCCTGTACAAAAATCATGAATTCTTAATAATCTGATATTTTGACAGTTTCTAATCTTAAATTGTAAATGGAGAACTTAAAATTTTATTCAATTTCTTTATTAAAATTATATTTTACATCAAAAAGGAAATAACACCCTGTGATGTTCTTTGCACCAATTTATAGAGGAAAATACTCATCAACACCAATATAAATAGGATTTTACTCCTTCGTGTTTCTAGCTAAATAAGTTCCAAACACCACATCTTAATGAGGGTGTATCAGCTTTCCTGACTGTAAAACTAGAATGTATCAAGACTGTTTTCACGCTATTATCCTCTTTTGCCCTCATTTTCTACATAAACCTCCGGCTTCATCGTATCTGAATACTTCTAAATTCCTCTTCGACCGCCCTTTGTATGTTTCTGACACTTCATAGTTCACACTCTTCTCAGACTCTGAGAAGCATTGTCTTATTTGGTGAAAAGGAGAGTGGTGCAGGGATAGAATCTCAGTGAAGGAGAAATAGATGCATTCAAATATTGTCTCCTGCCTTACTCTTATCAAAAACTTAAGACAGACCTTGGAGACTGTGGGATGTGCATAAATGAGCTAACCTGAGCTAACACAGGGCTCATACAAACTTTCTAAGAGTTCAGAAGCATCTAGAAAACATCCCTGTTTTTGTTCTCTCCTGTTCCTTGCTGAGCTGCTGTGAGCTGCCCCACATCCTCTTTTCCTGACTTCATGCTTGGCTGGCATCTGGCTGCCATATGTTTGTACTGTTATTGCTCTACCCTTTTATTGTAGACTGCTCATCCTGATGGTTATCAATCTACAGTACAGACACTCCTTTACACCAAAAGGATGTTTAAAGTAATTGTCAAAAATGTAAAGAGGTGAAACATCTAGAAAAATAGTGTAGCCCAAACACAATGTTATGGTAGGAAATCTCAGAGAATCAAACAAAATAGCAGGCTGGTTACATTGTTGCTTCTTTTTTCTTCTAACTAAAGAAAGAATTCAATTCATATTTTGATAAAATGGTGAAGAACTGTCATAAAGAGTTGCTTGAACTGAGAACCTAAGATCATTTGTTGCTTGAACCTAAGATCATTTAGTCTTCAGTAGTATGGGAAAAGAACCATTATTAAACAAGAATTAATATTTAACTTGTATTGATTTTCCATGTGCAAGATAATTCTTACTTAGGTGAATGTTCCCAGCAACTATAACTAATTTACCTGTGTAACTCTTCTCAGCCTGGAGCTTCGGAGATGGAGAAAGGTGAAGGCACATCTTAAAAACTGTGTGAGTCCACACTCCTCAACCACACCAGCCTGAACTAGAGTTAGTATTTTTACCACTGAGTATTTCATAATATCTCAATATTTGTTGATATTCCAGAATACTGATGGGATGACAAGGCAGCATATTTCTTGTATGAGCTCCACGAGAAATCATTTGAGCAAAGAGGCTCTTCAAGAGGCTTAGTGTATGATCAGCAGCAATTACTTATGCAGATGTAGAGATGCTCTAGCAGTATTTCTATACTTGGAGGATCCATTGATTTTTGGCAGGAATTTTGAATAATGGATGAGTTGAATATGAGGTCCCCAAGGGAAAAATGTATCATGCAAACACAAACAAATACATCACTCACTTTTGCTCTGAAAAATTCAGTTGTCAGTACAGGATTTTCACAGTCAGGTGAGCAGCAGGAGAAAACCTGTCTTGTGGAGATGCTTGTTTTTATGTTAGCATCGCAATGTAAAAGCTCTTAGGGTCAGGAGAAAGCTGATATCCCAAATAACTGGGGGATAAAGGGTGGGTGGGAGTGGTGACCTTGGTCACAGAGCACTCTGAGCACATCAGAGCATCGCTCACCATGGGGACTGCTTGAACCACATTAGTCTTGTTTCTTCCTTTGTCCCCTGGCACTATGATTAACTAAGGACTATACCTTAATATTTGCAGTGTTCCAGGCACATTAATCGGTTTGCAAAGTTTGTGCAATCCCTCACAGTGACAGCTCTGCCTCGCTGATCTCTGAAGCGTCACCAGGGCGACGCACCAGATAAACTGCTCTGGAACTTTGCAGAACTTGCTGGGGAAAAAGGATGTGGAGTGGATGGAGGATGCTGTGGAGCAGAGGATGCTGTGCAGCACCAAACTGTTTCAGCACCAGAGTGGTTCTCAGCTGTTCTGCTCTGAAAATGAGAGAGTCTGCTCATCAGGCAGGCAGGGTGAGTCAAGAAAGAATCATTTTGTGATATTCTATGCCCTCCTTCACCTGTCACTTGGGCATGACAGAGAATACAGGGAACAGTCAAATACTTGAGCAAACTTCTGATTTAGTGTTGTTTGCGTGCTTCTCTCTGTTTTTTTTATTCCAGTTACAGTACTAGGAATTTTCATGTCCCTGTATACTTCTAAAATGTCTACAAAGTGTATATATGTATGTATGTATGTATGACCACAAGGAATCTATCACAATAAAGCAAATGACCAGGGAATAATGAAAAAATTGTACATGTTTGGAGATAAAATGACACAGAGGAGGTTTAATGATGCTACTCACTAATACACACACACCTACTATCAGACTATTAAATATTCGAGTAATAAAGAGAGCTCAACAGAAGCTGGTTTCCAAAAACAGATTTTAAAAGAAAAAAAAAAGCCACAGTTTCAGAGCAATAAAATTTTCTATAAATCTGTATTAGATTTGATGAGTAGAATATTTGGGAAGAGAAAGAAAAAGGATGAACTATGGAGGAAGAACAGCAGAACATGCAGAACAGTTTTAATATTTTCCAAGCTAGTGCTATAACGTTTTGCTGTAAAATACCTATTTAATTTCAAAAACACCAGCACTAAAAAAAAAAGCTGCAAAAGAAAGAAGGAAGGAAAAAAAATACCAGATAGTTGGAGGAAACTTATAAGGTAGTGCTCTTATCTTTCAAACATTAATAAGTGATGACTGTTGCAGGGGGACTTGCCTGTTCACATATTTCCCTCACATTCATTGGCCCCTCTGGAGAAGGGCTGTGCTGTACTTTGGAATAAAGTTCAGCTCTCCCTGCTGAATTCCTGTCAACAGAGGCTGAGCTGTGAGCATGACTCCTGCACTCCAATTACTTAATAAAGCTGGCAGCTGCTGTCCTGGGAGCAGGAGCACTTGCCTCAAATATTGCATAAAAACCAGTAGCACAAATACTCAGGAGAAGGAGGGGAACCCAGCGACGTTTCCAGCAACACCAAATGGAACCTGAGTTCTGTCTGCTGGAGAGCTGGCCCAGAAGCACTGCCTGTTCAGGGAATAAGGTGCTTATGTCATGACAAAATGCAACAGAAGCCAAAGCCCTAATTAAAAATTAGGATGCCCCAAAAGTGATCCTGGCTACTGAGGAGTTTTCTGAGATTGGAAATGCCGATCTGCCACTCGTGACTAATAATCAGTGTGGAACGGGTTTCCACGCTGGGCATTTGACAAAACAGACACACAACTGCTGCTTTGCTCCCAAATCTTAACAAGTGGTGCCTCTCCCCTGCTCTCATGGCAGGATAGATGTGGTGTTGTTCTCTCCATTGCTTCTGTGTCCTTTTTGCCACATCAGCTGAAAAAAACTCCCACGTTACCACAGAGAAGCAGTAATATTTACTTTGTTAAATGGAGCTCAAGAAAGAATATATAAAAATTCCTTTTAATCTGGGGCTGGATTGAGCAGTTGGAGTCAACTCTTTGTCTACAAGGGATCACTCCAGGATTAGCTGAAAGAAACTCAGATTCTCTTTTTGCCACCACTAAAAGGATGCAGAAGCCAAGCAGAAATGTAACAGTCAGGCTTATTTCCTATTATCCCCCTGTCTGGTCCAACAAAGACTGGAACAATTTTGCCTAACACAAACAGTCAGTGGGATGTTTGAAATTCCCATTTAGAGCGATTTCAGACTGCAAGTCCGTTATGCTTCTATGAGACTCATGCTCTTAAATTACTAAGGATTTAAAAAGAAAGCAGCTTGCTACCATATCCCAATGTAAATCCAGAAGAACCATAATTGTCCTTTCAGCATCTCTGCCAGTGAAACATTTTCCTTTCTTTTATTGAATTCTGCAGTTCACAGTAACAGAGTAAAAGTTTCGTCTAACCTGAACTAATGAACAATAAATCATTTAAAGCATGCAAACACCATTCAGAGAAACAGAAAACTCAGTTGTAATTCATTGAGTTTCCAAAGTAGATTTCTCTGCATGATGCTCCTCAGCTCTCCTTTCACAAAGCATGTTCATTTTCAAGAATTAAAGAAAAGAATGAAAAAAAGAAGAGGTAATTTTGTTTCATCATGTAAAGTGTAAAGCAGCAGTCGGGCCAAGGAAAAGAGGCCTAGAGAGTGGAAGAAAAAAATCATTATTTCTATTTGAGAATATCTCATACACATCTTCTCTCACAAAAATATTTTGTCTTCTAACTTCCCCAAAGGCATTAATTAATATGGTTCCATAAAGCTTATTAAAAAAACTAGTAATATTACAAAATGAAATTAAACCCATCAAGACACCCAGTAGGAAAATTATGACAAATTATGTTAATTTTGGTCTACTGTTCCTCTGCTCCTGGACAAGAGTCATGTATTTGCAATAGGAAACTTGACAATAAATTGTGAAAAAAAGTTAATTCCACTAAAATTTTCCCTCAGATTATGACCTATCCTCCAGAAATATTTTCTATGTCTTTAATTTGCTACACACATCTAATTATAAATATTAAAACTGTGTACTCAGACTCCTGTGGAAAGATGAGTTGTGGTCACAGGCTCACTGGATACTCAGGTACCGTGCCTTTTGTCTGTTGTAGTCTCACCTGATTTTGAAACAAGACATTTCTTCCTATTGAAGAAACTTGAACTTCTTCATACTGGCAAACATTTGCCTCTTACCCAGTCTCCTTTTTTTGGAGCTGACAAACTTTCATAACCTACATTTGACAAGTGCTCATCTAAACAAGCACTTTCCACTGCTTACTCCTAAAATCTAGGTCCTTGGTAAAGATTAAATAAAGGGAATTTGATTTTCATAAGACACAATACCATCAGAGACCTGGAGACCCTTGAAATAAAATCTGGAGCCAAGTACCTGAAGATGATAACTGCTCCTTAAATTCCTGAATGTAACCAGTAGTTTACAATATGGACTAGTGAGAAACATTTTGTAAGAAATTGTGTTTCTTTTGGTTCAATGTAATTAACCAAATGAATGGTGATTATGTAAAAATACTGGTTATATAAAAATAATGGATCTCAGGTAGTATTTTGATAACAGTTTGCAAAGCAGGGTAAGCTTTGGTCTTCCTAGAGAAAAATCAGAGTTTTGTTTATAAAGTTATGACCTTGGTGCCTCCATTACTAGGGAGAGAGAGAGGCTGAAGACTAATCCCAAACTCTTCAGCTCTGCTCTGAGTGAGGACCCTCAAACCACATCAGGCAGCCCAACACAAATCTAAGAAACTACGCTTCAAGATTAAATTGATCAGTTTTCCCCCATTTGTAATTATGTAAAGTGTATTACCTTGCTCAAGGCTCGCTGTAGTAAATAAACATCTAGTTTATATGCACGACATTTCCTTCAGCACAACAGTCACTCATGGGGAAATTGTATCTGATAAAACAGGCACTCTAAAAGAGTAAACCTCAGGGGACTCATGCTTAATGGACCATGTGGAAACAGGAGCACACCCAAATTGATAGGGGAGATTCTGCTCAGTTTATTTGTCATTTAGTTAACAAATGCAAAGACTTATGTATCTCACAGACATTAGCTTGTAGATAAGGTCAGCTCCGGAGCACACATTTTGCATTGGTAAATATAAGTTTAAGGTAAATTTAAAGAAAACATTCTATTTTTAAGTTGCAGGCAATAAAAACGGAATAAAAGCTGTGAATTTTGCCATGTGCAAGTATGTTCTGTCTAAAATAATTACACTAACTACAGGGAATGAGCAGCAGCTTAACAACAGCAGACACTGCAGTGATCAGTTTCCTTTCTGTTTTAAACAAACTTTTCCATAGTGGAATACAAGCAATAAGAAGCTGACTTTTCTCTGAGAAGGTGCTGGTTGTAAAGATAAGAGATCTCCTGCACTAAATGACACAGCACTCATCTCTAGAGCTTCAGAGGTCAGCAAGAGATAAGTCAGCCTTTAGAAAGAGGTGCTGCTGCTGCTTTACAAAGCAATGATAACAACACATTCATAACGAGGTGTATCCTTACCATAAATTTCCTGACTGGAAGGTTGGAGATAACAAAGAAATCATCTTTTAGGGAGTTACAACCACCCTGTGCTTTCCTGTTATTCATTCTGCACAGAAAAGACCTGTAACATAACCTCCTGGTCATAAAAGTACCAACACTTTATGATCATTTATGTCTATTTGCTACAATAACACAGCCAGTGTCATCTCTGAGCTTGGCTCAGAAAATTATTTTTCCAGAGCTTTCTCTTCCACAGAAAGCTCTGAAATCAGACCTGCTTACAGAGGAGCTGTGCTCCTTGAGAGCAAGCAAACTTTAGCAAATACAAATCATGAAGGAGGTAAGAGGTGGCAATATGGTGCAAAAATTCAAATTTTATGCTGGCAAGGGTAGTGCAGAGGAGGCGGCTGTTTCAATCAGTTTTGCAGTGACCTCTGTCTATCTTTTGCACATAAGTACAGGGATACCAATAAATTTCAATCTCTTTTCAACATTCAGCTTGCCCCTGGTATTCTCTGTGGCTGTTGTGCTGCTCCAATCCATTATCCCAGCTTCATTCTGCCTGGGTCTGCTCGGGAAGTTCAGCACCAATGAACAGTTAACAGTGCCTGCAAGGTGCTTGTACTGCTTTATTTCCTGAGATGCATTTTTCTGTTTCAGCACTAGATCCACATCATTTAACCAACAAAAAATATGCAGAAGACACCAGATGCTTTGCTGTGCTAGTAACTAATTATCAAAGAACATGACAGACATGTAATTTCTGACGGTATCAGGAAAGATTTAAGGAGCAGGATAAACAAAGAGTAAGATAAAGAACTGATGAAATTCAGAAGAAATAATTGGTTTGCTTTTTGCAGGAACGTTATAACCTTCTTCTAAAGGCAGAACTTCAAATGACAGCATTGCTCAGGAGACTGTCCAGTCCAAACCTCTGCTCACAGCAGAGGCAGCTGGTGTAGTTTGCTCAGTTAGTCAAGACCTGGAGAGGTGCAAGTTCTAGCAGCATTGTAAAAGGAGGCCACCACCTGCTTTTCATCCAGCACTTTAAAAAGGAAGAAAATTAGGAAGGTGGCTGAAAAAGAAACCTTTCTTTTCCTATGTTTCCTTCTCTACCAGGAAAGAAAACTATTTGTCATTTGTTCCATCTTCTAAACTAAAATGAACTTTTGAAGTTTATATTGTGTAGTCTGTGGGGACACAGCTTAGAGATTTAAGAAAGAGGGATACTGTGAAGGAAAAAAATTCGGTGTCTGCAACAGCCACGACCTGAGGAGAGATGTTTAGTATTCACTTTCCCTGAAAATCAGCCATACATCTGTTTCTGTGACTAACATATCCCTGGTGCAACAATTCATGCCCATTTGGCATTACATTGTGCACAAGCTGGAGATTTTTAAGTATTAGGACAGTTAAGTCCTGGTCCCTGCAATTCCACGAACGGATGCTTTATTTCCAGCTGTACAAGTTCTTGTGAGTTCTCCTGATTATTTACTCAGTTGCACTTGGCACTGAAGCTCAAGCCTTACAGGTGAGACTGAGCTTGATGCAGGAGACAAGTCCCTGGTGCACCAGGAGGACAGCTCTTCTCTGCAGGGCAGCACTGACCAGCACTTGAATCTCCCTTCCCAAACAGGGAGAGCAGCTACAGGAAATTCCTCCAACACTAAGGCCTGCCCCAATCTTTGCTTCATACCACTATACCGGATATTAAAACTTTTCCCTTGGCTAGCTCTGAATATCCTGTCTCATCCTGCTCCTGACACTGCTTCTTCATTTGATATGAAATATATGGTGGTAGAGCCACAGGAGAGTGTGATAGAGGAATTATGTTTTCGAACTGGTTATGACTTTCAGAGAGAGAGAGAAAGACAGAGTATTGTGCAGTATTCAGACTCAAGCAAGTTTTATCCCATCAGCTATGTTGAGATCATGCTTGTAGACTTGCCTAAGACTCATGAAGATAAGGGGGTTCTGGTTTGGATTGCTTTTTGGTTGTTTTTAGCACAAGCTTGCACTGCGACAGTCACATGAAGTCAAAATACACAGTACTGCTTTTCTGCTCCAATTCAACAAGGCAATTCGTCTTTCCCACTGTTTTCCCTCCTGGAAACTTCTCTTTCATTTGCTCTCCATTCTGGACAGCAGTCTTCCTTCTTGCTCTCCTTCTTGGATGTTTTCCTTCCTCATTGACTAACTTTGAACTAGCACAACTTCTAAACATCAAACACGGGCTTAAGTTCTATTCTTAGCAAGGAATTTGTATTGAAATGCGCCCTTTAAACAAAATAAATAAAGCTAAATTCAGATCAGTGGAAAATTCTTGGCAGTTGGCAGCCAATATTTAGCAGCTTTGATGTCAGATGTAGCTAAGAAGTTACCATCTCCCAAGGCTTCCAGCAGGCATGGAAGATAATCTGAATTCCTCCCAGGAGATGCTCAGAAACATCATGAGACTTATTCTTACTAATGGGGATTGGATGGGACACTGCTTGCAAGATCATGCTCACTGTAACTATGCCAGACACTTGGAGATGCAGGGACACAAAGAACCCACACACAAACGATTAAAGGGTCATTGAAACTGGCTTTGATCTTCTGCTGTTGATCTCATTCTACTCAGATTATTTCAGATGGATAAATTTACTGCAGCATACATAATTCAACCTCAAAAATGTTCTAGGAGACTAAAAAAAGTGTAAGCCTTTTGCTGATTCGGAAAGTTGTTGCCAAAAATAAAAAAAGGCATTTTTACTAGATATATTGCATGATACAGTCTGCAGATGAGCCCAGATGCTCTGCCATGCTCTGAAGGTGGTGCAGCACTATGGCACAAACCCTCTGCTAAGCACTGTCAGTGATCAATGTGTCATTCACTGTTACTGCCCAAATTTTGCAGTTGCTAAGTGAAACAGCAGGGCCAGAGAAGATCATTGGGTCTTGGTCTTTGTCTGTCGTTTAATTTTTGTATAAGCTAGCCGGTAGCTCAAGCATAGGTTACAGCAAAATTCAGCTTTTCCTTCTGCACCTCACAGCAGTACCAGCAGTGATATCAGTGATTCTGGGTACTTCACAAATGCATAGGAGCTAATTTCAGAGTTGATCCTTCAGGCTTAATGTCCCTGGAGTTCTCTCTGGACAAGTCATTTATCCTTTATAAGGTTTCTTGTTTATTGCCTGACAAAGAACCTGGTCTTGTTGACACTGCTGATAATTTATAGCAGCGAGAATATCTCAGCAAGAGCTTTTCTCACCTTTATTGCCCACAGTGGTGATTCACTCACTGATGGGCTGCTGTATAAACACTGAACTGAAGGAAGAACAGCAGTGTTCACTTCACTTCTGTTTCTCTGCTGCCACAGCATTGTAGTCACTCCCCTCTTCACCAGTGCTTTACATTTTTACTACATTTTACAACTCCAAAAAGGTGCAGAAATGTTAAATAAACCATACTGTAATCTCTGTGAGACAGGAGTGCATTTGAGAGATGAACAGAGATTTTCAGGCAACCTTTTCCAGAGAAATTCAGATCTTTAATTTTTTAAAAATTAAAACCACTCTTAAATTTCTAAGAAAAGTGTATTTACAGTACACTTTCCAAAAATCCTCCAAATTCCCACTTCTATTTCATATTCTAAATGAACAGTCTTTTTTTTTTTTGATTTTTTTTTTTAATATTAAAATACATTTTAGGTACTGTACTCTAAAAAAAAAAGTAGAGAAAATGGAAAAAGATAAAACATGAAAAAGTTACTTGACACTTAACTTGTATAGGTATTTACTTTGATTTTTCCAGGTCTGAAGGTTTTTTATAGCTCTAGAGCTTTGAAATGTTTTAAAAAAAATTAACTTTGGAAATAATTTCAAAATATCATAAATTCTTGTCACAAGGGAAACACATCTATCTCAAAATAATACTATATTATTTCACTCTGCAGATAGGAAACAGAGAATAATGAAATGACTTTTCAGTCAAATGACTTACACACAAATTTGGTGTCATACCCTACAGTAAAGCTCCAGGTAAAGGACTTTTCAAGGCTTAAGACTTTAAATCTAGACTGCAGAATCTGAGTGATTTGACAGATTTGTGAACTAAGACCACATCTGAATGCAAGAATCACAGCTTTGTTTTGCCAAATAAAGGTTCAGAACTCGTAGAATCACAGAATGGCTTGTGTTGGAAAGGACTTTAAAGATCATCTTGTTCCAACTCCCTTTCTATGGGCTTTCACTAGACCAGGTGTTACCTCCCTTGCTTTCAAGAAAGAAAATTGTTCCTGGGACTCTCCTCTGTTCCAGGGTGTTTGAGCAAGCAGGAGAGAACAGAAGGAAAATGGGGGTGCCTGCGTGGCAGGGCTGCCTCACTTAGGATGCAGCCAGCATAAAATCTATTATTGTAAAGCAGTGACCACAGAGCAGCTTGGGAAATCACACAGAAAACTTCTCCTGAATATCTCCATCCACCGAGCTTTAGGAATGTTAATCAGGTATTATGGGATGTACCAAAATAAGTCAATTTCACAGTTATACAAAAATGGAGACAGTGATAAATGTAGTTTAAATAAGTGTATTAAATCAACTTGCTCGATGAGAAGACTGCACTGAATAATTTCAATGCTGAGATTTTGTCAGAGACAAAAAGCTTGCATATCTCCACTTCTGCACGCACCTGCAGTGACTAAGGCTCCTGCACTTTGTTGTTTCTGACATTAAAAATCATGTGCACTTCACTGCAGATTTGAATTATACAGTGTATTAAAAATACTAACTACATAAAATAACGTGCATATTGTGCTAATGACCACTCTCTAAATTCTCTTCAAATGAAAAAGAGTTTACGTGTTCTGGTTTAACTCGGTTGTAAATTCTTTTCCTATAACTACCTGCTGGAGTCATATTTCCTGTAGGCATTTATAAAGCAAAAGGAATGCATGCCAGCTGAAATGGAGATGAATGATACTTATGACACTGTACACAATACATCATTTGCAATATAAAAATAATCCAACTAATGTTGCTGTGAAGGGGATAATGTTCAGCCATAGTTTTGGAATCTCAGGAAGGATAAGGCAAGACTGCATACATGATTTAAAGGGGAGCAAGCGTGCCAAGATCATGCCAAGAGATGCTGTTTACCAGACCAGACAGGGCTCTCTGTTGGAATAAGGGACCTACAAGGATGCAAAAAGTGATTATGGGGCAAATTCTGCCCTTCAATTCCCCTTTTTGACACACTGATGGCACAAGACCCTCCACTGGTACTGCTGATGTGCCCACCAAATCAAACCTGGGTGCTGGTATGTACAAATATTGAGCCTATTGATTTCAATATTAAGAGGGGAAGAGGGCGAGCATAAATTCTCAGACCAAAACATTGTTTGGTACTTAATTTCTCATGATCAAAACCCTAATTTAAAATGGGTTGCTAATTTACTCCGTGTTACCACATCTCACACAAAATGAAATATTGAGGATTACCCAAAAGGAAGAATAGATCTCATTGATTTAAAAGCTTAAATGGAAATACAGATTTTTAATCTTAGAGAAGCTCCTCAAAAATTAATGAATACTGGTACAATTATCAGCCTCCATTTCCCCTCAAAAACTGTATCAACTTAGTGCTACCTTACAGCTGCCTTGAGAAGATAAAGGCATTGATATATGAGAAGCACATGAGTACTTTAATGAAGCACAGCACTGAAAAGGCCATGAGGAAATAAAAAAGCCTGAATTTACAAAGAGAATTAGAAGATCAGTAAATAAGTCATGGCGATACACATTGAATAATGAGAATAAAAGGAAACACTGAATAGCTACTCATTTAGTGAGACACATTCATCCAGTGCACTGAATGAGGTAGGAGCCCCATGGAGAAAACAGTGTGTGATCAGGTAATTAAAGACTGTATCATAATGCATGCACTCAAGGAAGCCAAATTAAACTTGCACAGAGCTATCAGCGAAACGCTTCCCAACTTTTGCGCATTTGACTTTGTAACCTTTACACTCTTTTAATGGCAATTTTTGTTTTGCCTCTTTTAACAGAGTCGTTGGCACACATTAACCATGGAAAACTTACTTTGCTCTTAATGATCTAATGCTCATGCAGCTTAGCTGCAGCTTTCCAAACACCGGAATGGTGACTGGGTAGTACAGGCAATCAGCTGTAGACTTGGAATAAAGACATTAGAAGTTGCATCTTAAAACTGTGAAAACATTCATTAAAACACTGACTCACACAAACCCATGGACATGTATGCACAAAAAAAAGATATCAATTTTTCCAGCAAGTTCTTACCTGGCTTGATTTTCTAAGGAAGCCTAATTTCTATGATTATGATGTGTGCTCACCTACCTCCCTGCCAGTCCTTGCCCTTCCCAACAATTCTGAATCTATTTATAAATTGTAGAGCAAATATAGAAAAAAATAAAAGTGCCAAAGGTAACTAGTTTTTACAGATTTCATGAAAATTGATGGCTAAGTAGAGGTAAGACTCTAAATCAATGACCTGCATAAATTTCACCCAAAATAAAGGCAAGCAGAGCTTGGCCATTGTGCACTCTGTTTTGCAGAATAAATTATGGGAATCTACACTGGGATATGTGAATAGGAACCCAAGAATAAATAAGTTATAAAATTTTTCTTAGTAAGTGTTCTGTGTCCCTCACTGTTACCTCACTTCCTCATGGATTCATTCGAAACCTGAAAGAATCAGATGGCCAGGCCTGGACTGGAGTCATCCCCACCAGCACTTTTAGTCCTTGTTTGGGCTGAGGCCAGGACTACTGTCCACAAACTGGAAAACCTGGACGCAGAGACTTGGAAGTAGATTTCTTCTTCTCATGGCATTTCCACACTTCCAGTCTTTGCCATTTATTTTCCTACGTGTTGTCGAAAACATTTCCAACCTTTTTCCTTCCATTTTCGCCTGCACTTATTACCTTTTTTTGTTACCTCTCCACAGACATAAGGCAGTTTTTTATATTTACAGCCTCTGAGATAGCATAAGCTGATTCATATCTTCAAGTCTCACCTTAGAGATCTCTCTTTCTCTCTAAAATTTAAAACTGCTTCTCCCCAAAAAGCATATTTTAGTATCACGTACAAAGGAAGTTTGCACTTTAGAAACTGCTTGGTGCCGTGCTGAGCATACAGCCAGAAGTTGTGAAAATAAAAATTGACATGTCTAAGTGAGCATGTTTCTAGATATCTCACTGCACCCAGTTCTGCTCCTTCATCCCCTTGCATAACTTCCTTTCCATATTGTAACTGCTGCTCACTTGGGTGGATCCTGGCCAAACGTTTCCAGGATAAAATGTATGAAATGAGCAGCACATGTCAAAAGCTAAACTTTCATCCTTGCTATTCCAATCTTCAACAAAATATAGAATAATTTTAAGATTTGTCACAAAAAACCAAACCAACAAACCAAGTAAAACCAACCAAACAAAAAAACCAAACCAAAAAACCCAAAACAAAACAAGCAGCTCAGAAACTCTTCAGAAACCTGATAGTCATCATTTGACATTAAATAATTTTTCAATGATGTCTCTGTCAGTCACAGAGTAGAACTCCACTAGTTGATTTTCTGCCATGGTTGTTACGATTTTTTAATTGGAAGCTATTTTCTAGTTCTGAAAGACATTTTATAAGCACAGCTGAACTTAGCTCCAGTTCTTTGCTTTGAGCAGAGAAGATTAAAATACCAATTCTCTGTTCTTTGTAGAATAAGAAGCAGGTTTTAGTGGTGTAGCTGACGGGAGATATCATGACAAGATCTTGAAATAATCCTTTCTGCTAGTAGTTGAATTTAAAGTCCCCGATGTCAGGCAAGACATTAATGAGTTCTGAATCTCACCTCAGATGTGCAAAAGGCTTTGGTTAAAAAATAGCATTATATGCTGGCATAAAAAGACATTAACATTTGGACCTGTTTTCTATGAGACAGCATGTGCGCAATCCAAAAAAGTTAAAAATGGGAAAGAAAAAGAGCTTTTCTTCAGAATCGGTAAAGTTAAATATCAGTAAGCTACATGAGAACCAGAATTAAAATGAATATACAAATAGGAAAAAAGCATTATATAAAATTGATAATTAGTATATAAAATTAAATTAAGATATTATTCAAACAAAATATGAATAGAAACTTCCATTAAGGTAATTGAAATGAAAACTTCAGTCCTCTGCACAATCAAAATAGTGACCAAATACTGCGTATCAAAACCTGGTCTATTTTTAATTTAGCTTATATATCATTAACAGGGAGAAACAAGAAAAGGTTATCTAATAATGGGAAAGAAAAATAAGAACAAGACATACAACAAAAAAGAATAAAAAATAGCAAAACCCCCTAAATTTAAGCTAAGATAAAAGAGAGATGAGTGATGAATAATAAATGCTGATCCTGTTATATATCAAAAAGGACAAATAGCAGCAGATTCTAGTTGAGTGAAATGATTAATAACAAACTCAAATCACAGATACTCTGACTGAATATAAATAGGTCAAATTGTCAGGCAAAGAGATGTTACAAATACACAAATGTGTGCCTCAATGGTGGAGATAAACTAGAGACAAATGCTCCATTCTCAGTAACACATCACTGCTGCTTGTCACTGTTAATTCCCTGTCATTGTTCTCATTCCCTTACTAGGGGCATGATTAGCGGGAATAAGAGACACGAGGCTTACAGGGGGTTGAGACAGAATTATCAGGCAGTGTTGTAACAGAGAAAAAAGCTCTCTTCAGTTCATCCCATTTGATCTCATAACTGGGGACTCGTGTTCTGGGTCTGACAGAAGTTTCAGCAGAGTTCAGGTAATGAACAACCCCCAGAGCAGCCTTGGGCACCTGCCAGGGCCACTCCATCTCCATGGTCAGCTGAGTCAGTCATCACCATCTCCAGCTCACAAATGAGGGGGATAAAGACACCCAGAATGAATAATCCCATCTCTGAGGAGCTGAGAAGACAATTCTCAATTCTTTTTTTCTTACGTTTCTATTGATAGTTCCCACTGTGGCACAAAGGTTAACAAATTCTTGCGACAATAAGGACAATATGCTCTGATGTCAAAAACAGTGGCCTGTCCTGTTTCACAGTGAAATAATTTGCTGTAAGGGACAAGAGAGACCGATGGAATAGAAATCTATAAGAACAAACAAGTAAAATGCTCAAAAATAGGTGTATCAGCTAATACTGATGGGAAAGAGACAGAGGAAAGATAAAAGCCTGAGTGTTCAAGTCCCATTTTGAAGCTGCAGTAATATTTTTCATCCACTAGTCCTAATAAACTTTAGAAATCATTACCTAATGTAACGGAAATCCACATTATATAATAAATCTCCCTAATACAGTACCACACAAAATGCTTAAGTCTATCTCATCTATTCCAGACCACCAGTGAGTTGAGGTACAACTGTGTCATGTCTTATATATGGTGCATAAATAGCTCTTTAAGACCTCTGACACTGGGCCCTCCAGAGCCTTCTTACACTACAGTGCTTCAGTGTGCTTATTAGTGGAGTTTTCCTCATATTTGAGAAAATTTCCAAGCATGAATTTGGGTCTGTTGTTGCTGCAGATGAGTGATTTCCTTCCTTTTTCTGATAACCTCGTAAGTCCTTGGAGGATATTACCACATCCTCTGACATTTTCTCATCATTAAGCTCACCAGCCACAACTCACATTTATCTTTCTATGATGCATTTTAGTGTCATGTTTTGTTACATGTCAGTCTTTTTCATTTTGGTTCCCTAGACGAAAACTAGTCTACATTTATTGCGCATGAGGTGCTAAAAAATAGATACAGAAATTTCAATAGACTTTTCCAAAACTTAATTTTGACCTTTACAACTAACACTCCTGCAGATGACCACATGTCCATATGTATGTGCATACATATTTGTGTATATAAAGAGCATATCCTAGACAAGAATAAAGCTTGGAAAACTCACTAAGGATTAACATGCATCTTTACAGGGTCTATGCTAATTTTGACTGTGTTCTTTCTATATTTGAGTAAAACAAAACATTTAAAAGGTCATAATTCTGACATACACCATCATGCATTATTATATACATCATAGATGCAGATGTATATTCTCTATCAACAAGATGAGAAGAGCAATAAGTTATCAGACTGGAAAGGCTAATTTCTATTTTTTTTTTTTTGTTTTTGAGGAAGGCTAGCTCTCAGTTCAACAACCTACTCATTTACAGAAGTGCAGTAGCTGTCAGTTCATTAGCAGGTTATTAATAACACAGGAGTGGGGAGGTGGGTTGCAAAATCTCAGTGAAACATAAGAGGCTTAAGCTTCTTGTTGCAAATTTATGTTGAAACTTAACAACACTTAAAGTCACAGGTCAAAAATTATCCTGATGAGGAGTCAGAGTTCACCTACCTTACACTTAGAATAGTCTCACATGAATTAGCACAATCAAATCAATGCACATTTATAATTCATGTTTACAGGATATGTTTCTAAAATAGAATAAAATCCCTCAGGACATCCAACCTTAACATTGCATTTATGACACCATGTCTTTTTGGGGGCACCTGAAGTGATATTTGTGATTTAAAGATGATGTTTGCCACAAAGAGAACTGGTGCTTTATGTAGTGAATCTGAGCAAGAGCATTCCCTTTGGCCACCAGGTGTTATAATAAACCCCAAACCTGCAGTTCAGGCATTGCCACCCAACTTGCCTTGTCAAAGTGTTGAGGAGGAGCCACAGTGCAGTTAGAAGTTGTTGTAGTAGTCAGATGATGGGTCTGAAAAATCTTAAACTAAAATTTCACAGGTGAGCTAAATCTCGGGATGTCTCCTGTCTCAGCTTGCTGCAATCCACTCTTTCAAATGTCAGTGCTGCTGGCAGAACCCAGCAGTTGTCCAACATCCACCTACATGAACAGGAATATTTTTGAGTTGTTTTCAGACAGGATTTCGATGGGCTTAGGAAGATAAAACCAATATTCAGGTATTTTTTTCAAAATGGAGAAGAACTCCTAAAAATTGAGAGCACATTACTTTGGCTTAAATATAAGAACGCAGAACCTCCTAATCAGTCAGGGGCTGTCCGTGAGCAAACTTTCAACGTGCTTCTTTCTAATGATATTTACCAAAATTCTCTAATGCAGAGTATGCTGTGTCAGAGCAATACAAACAACGTGCAGGAGATACATTTATATTACTTATTACTCAATATGAACCCAAGAACAGCAGAAGGAAGTCCCAGCTTGAGGTCTCTTCATCTGAGGGGCGTGAACTTTGATGTACTTTATTTGAAATCCAACTGCTGTTGTCATCTAAAATCTATAAATGCTAATTGTGTGATCATTTCAATGTCGTGTACAACAATGATAATTACAATAGGCACAATTTCCTCTTCTGGGAAAAAAAAAAGTTCTACAAAGTCCTTGTATCACAACCCTCAAGGCAATGTCTGACCAGTCAACTCCACTAACAAATGTGTTAAAAGTGGAAACTCTTCACTGCAGACAGAGTTGGGAAGAATTCAAACCTGCAATTTATCTTTGCCAGGTGTCCACCTGAGCACAAGAGCACCCAGTCAAACCAGAACAAGAAGGTCAGAGGACGATAAATTAGATCTCCTCCTTAAAAAGGCTCGAGTACGACTGCCCTCCTTCCAGGCAGTCAGTTTGCAGGCTACTACAGGATCAGCTGGCAATTAGTAAGAGCTTTCTGAATAAATGGAACTGACAGCACATGATGTCACCAAACAACAACCTTTTAGATAATAAATTAAAGGGCATTAAAAATCAAAGGAGAGTAATGACAGAAAAAAAAAATATATCCAGCAAAAATACCCAGTGCCTCTCTACACACACACTGTGGTTCAGGGGCCTCCTGGGCAAGGCTCAGAACACTTAGTGGGTCTCTCTTATGTGGATTGGTCCACTTGGCTTTTGAGCAAAACTTGCAGCATTCCCAGGCTCCTGCAGCAAGGTGTGTGGCTGGTCTATGTGTAGTGTGAAGGACCACCTCCTCCTGTTGAGCTCTGAATTCTAAAAAAATCACTGGCTTGATACCACCAGCCATTTGCTTCCTAAAGCCAGGTGCTCTCTGGCTGTGAATATGGTGTTACTACATCCAAACAGATTTGAGTTCTGTCAGCTCTGTACACAACATGGAAGTGCCTGGAAATATTTGGTCACGCATCTCAAGTTCTACAGAAGGCGACTGAGGACTGGATTTAATAACGGACCTAATCAAAACCAGAATTTAATTAACATTTTCAGAAACATTCTTTGTTGCAAATCTATAACAAAGCTAAGAAGAGACTGCAGATGCCCAGGTTTCCTTATCTTTTCAATGTTAGAAATAGTTGCAAGGCGAAACTTGGCTCAAGTCCTGTGTCAGTTCAGCAGCTTGTGCTTGAACCACTTACTCCCATCCCAGAATACCTTTTTAATGCTTAACCTTCACTGCTTTGGGGCAGAGATCCCTAAAACTCTGGTTCTTCCCCACCCCCCCACCCCCAAAACAAAATAGATTTTGAAAGGCAGAAACCTCTTTTGAGATTAATTCCTTTCCCTTGCTCATCCATTCCCAGCCCTTGTCATACCAGTACCTCCAAGCTGCATTACTAGTATTATATTTGGAAACAGATCTACTAGTGGCTTTACCAAATCAAAGTAGAAGGTTTTGGCTGAAAAACCTTCAGCTGCACATTTAAATAATTCATATTTCATTCAGGTCCTACAGACTAGCCCTGTCCCTTTGCTGGATGTTTTCTCAAACCATCAGTGCCCTGCCATGTCCCACTGAGTTATCCTCAGCATCCAATAGTAGAGACTCTGGCATGGTGAGGGATGTCTTGCTGCATTAGGAGCAAGTCATATTTGCCAAAATAATCTGCCTAGGTTTTTGCCTAAAAATCATGCCAGGTTTACTTTGGACTTCAGGGGAAAAAAAAAAAAAAAAAAAGAGAGATGAAATTTTCCCTCTATGCCAAAAGAGGAGCCTCACATTAAAGCTGTGGGAGAAACATGAACAGACACAGTATGTTTTAATACTCACACCTTCAGTGAAAGAGAATGACTGGCATGAATTTACACTCTCAGAATCTTAATATACACTTCATTCCTGGATGAGAAAAAACCAACTAACCCCCCTTCCTCTTAAATGTTGAATGCTTCCTGAATAAAGCACACGTGTCCTGCTCCACTCAGGAGCTGCAACGCTGAAAGCAGCAGTCAGAGCTGAGCTACTCTGCCCCAAGAGCACTACTGAAGTACCCCTCCATCTCTGCACCTTTTTTAATTATTTTACCACTAGAGCCAGCATTTTTGTTTGACATTTGCTACTTTGCAGGAGTCATTTAACAAAGTGAAACGTCGCAGTGTGCTATTACCTTACATCCCTAAATTGTAGGTTTTAATGGATTTTATTCTGCTTCTGACCACAGTAGTTTTGGGAAAACATAGAAAAGGTCAAAGAGGGTCATTAAAATTGGTCCCTGTGCAATGCAATATGTCATTCAGTCTACAGGGTTTCAAATACCAGACAGATATTTACTGCTCTTCATCAAAATCCAACTGTCACAGCCCAGAAAGTGATTCTCCAGTATAGGAACCAGTAAGAAATAGCATATGATGGGGAGTATCTTTTTGTGCCTTTTAATTTCCTAAAGTTAGGAAGTTAGAAGAAACCTGAGAACTTCCAAAGAGGGAACATACCAGCATGATGCTTGAAATTTCATTACTTTTTTCATCATTCTGCAGAGAGCTGTTTGGCTGCAAGCACTGCCAACACAAAATTACCCAGTAGTAAGGTGAGGTTTGGTTCTTTTGAACAGCCTTGCCATTCTGAATAATAAAAGAAACCCAAGCTATCAGTACATTAGTTTTGAAGCACTGTAGTACACTCATGTGGGATATTTTCTATAGTGCTGCCCTCAAACCATTACAAACCAAGCAAGATATGGTTCAGCTGCAGATGTATCATTATAAACCCCCACATTTCTGAATTCTGGAGATGGAAATGCAAGACTGGTATTCAGAGGATTGATTTTGATGCTGACAGCTGTTAAAACCATTTCCCTCTTGTATGGTGACAACTTGACTAACACAGTGTCAAATGTATGGTACAGCACAACATGAGAGTACCAATGGGTATTTCTTCCACTTTTCTGCTCTGTAGCATTTATTACCACTCTGTGCAATAGCTCATTTATTGTGAAAATGAGTGCATCAACAAGTGAAGTCCCCCCTTGTACACCAGATCTAATTTACAGGACAAAAAACCCTTTCAATATCCAGTGAACCCAAGTTCACTCTGAACTGAAGCTGAAGACCATTCTTTGAGGCTGTGGGATTTTTTTTTTTAAGATAAATCTTTACAACTACCATTGTAATTACCATTTTGCCTTTATCTACAGCACAGTTAACTGCAGTGGTTCCTCAGTGAGCAGGTGAGCAGCTCAGATGCCTTGGACTGTGGGAGAAGGGAAAGTCACAACAGCCAAGGTAAGACAATCTTGTGTGTAAATCAAAGCTCAGAGGCAAGAGAGATGAATCCAAAATAAGCCTCTAGTCACAAGTAACCCCATGCAAGCAATTTCCCTTTACCAGCCCAATTTCCACAGTCTTGACCACACCCTTTCCAGGAATTCCACACAGCTTTAACTAGCTAAATTTGGTAACTTATTTTTAGCATTTCTATTACAACATATGTGCTTAAATGTATAAAGTCCTTTGATAGCATTTTGAAGATGCTGGGACTGTATTCATGTGTAGAAATGGATCATAACTTGACAGTCAGAGAAAATATGCTAACAGTGATGAGAATATATTGGATTATCTACTGCAGCCCTGGAGAACTCAGGGGACAGGTCACCAGTTATTATTTGGTATAAGTCAGACAAACACCAAGGGACAAACTCCGAAGTGATTTGTGAAGAACTGGCCTCATTTCTCTACTTGTAAGTTATAATGCTGTTGAATTTGCTAAAACAAGTTTGTTGAGGAACAGCCAAGCTCCCTTGAAGGCAGATTTTTGACACGTACACAACTGAGGGCAGGAGTGCTGAAGACCCTCTCTACCTTTTGCAGGTCCTTTGGTTTGCACGTAGAAGGAAATCTCCATAAGGCACTGGTAAACAATGGAAGGTCTTGGAGGAAGGTTGAACAGTGTGGAAGGTGAATTCAGGTAAAACTCAACATTTGAAAATATTCCATTTCTTTCAACAAAGGGAAATAGATATTGCAAGGTTTAAAAAAAGTTATAATCTGTGCGATTTATGAGCACAGGCAATAAAAATAGGGCAAAAAGGCTAACTGCAGGGACAGTTTAATGATCCAAATGAAAATAAAGTGAATTTTAACTAGTGGGAAGCTGGCCCACTCAGCAGAAAACATGAACAGAGAGTAGAATCTATAGAAATCCAGCTGGATCTGGCATGGGAAGAAATCTTGGCAGCAGGAATAACCTCCAGCAAATCAGATATCTCTGCTAGGAAAGGATTTGGAAAGAGGACAGACCAGGATAAGGACAACACTAAATGCGCATTTTTGCAGCCCTGATCAGATAAGTCTCAGACTAACAGAAAGCAGCTGGCAGGAACATAAATAAGAAATAATCAATGGTGTTGTAGGGGTAGAGCAGATTTCTGCTCAAAGGTTTATTTGCTTTGCAGCAGTGAGCAGTAGCTGGTCATATTAATAAATGGATTTCAAAACAACACAGAAGATTAACTAATCCTGGTGTGATTTTTAAAGCAGACTATTCAAATTTTAAACCTTCCACAACTAGGACCAATATCCAAATATTGAGTCATATTTTCAGATGTGTAAGATAAGTAATATAGAATTATAGAATCATTAAGGTTGAAAAAGACCTCCAAGAACATCAAGTCCAAACTTTGACCAATATCATATGCAACTCATATTCACAATATGTGATTATTCAAGCCTGAAATGTTGTCCCCATTTTAGAGAGAACACATGGAATTTGAGCTTGAATTTGAAATCTAAAGGCTGGACACCAATGCAAGATTTTGAAGCGGAACCAATTTCACCCACAGCACGGGCTAAAAGGCACCTTGCCCATCGCACATGGGAGAAGCACATTCACATTTCTGGCAGGTGTTTTTATGATCAATTGAAGAAAGAGAAGTTTCCTGCCATGATTCTTAAGAATGCTGCCTGAAAAGAAAGATACTCTGTGTGTGTTTAAGGCGATTATACTTATTTTTGGAGTGTCTCTTTCAAACACTTGACAGTATCCTTGGCATTGAGGCAGAATTTAAAGTGGTGGCTCAAAACCTTTACCTACATCCATTGTTTAACACAACAGCAACTTGACAGAGAGTTTCTTTTGTAAGGGAAAGCAATTTCCTCCACATAGCCTGAGCACAATGGACACCAGTGGGGCTGGCACTGACATCTGCTGGCACTGCCCCGCGAGAAAGCAGCTACAAAATATAGCATTTAACAAAAACCCACCCTAACTCTTAAATGCTGTTTAACAAATTCTTATTTCTCCCTTCTCTCAACATGGGGTTTCTTTTGGTGGACAGAGATTTACATTTATTTATCTATAGGAGAAAGAAAATTGCATATGCCCAAGGAATAATGCCCCTTTGAACCTGGCTCTGGGAAACTCTTTTAAACTGAGAGACAGTACAAGAAACACAACGCACAACAGATTCTTTATCTTGTTGGTAAGGGTTTGGTTTTCTAAATATTGCAAGCAATTATTTTTTAAAACTTATCTAATCAATTATCTCTAAGTTTTTTATGCTGTGCCCACGCACATGAGTATGACATATCCAGCCTGAAAAGGACACGGAATCACAGAATGGAAGGGTTGGGTTGGAAAGGATGTAAAGATCATCTCGTCCCAACCCTTGCCATGGACAGGGACACCTTGCACTGGACCAGGTTGCTCAACACCCCATCCAACCTGGCCTTGAGCACATCCAGGGATGGGGAAATGATGTGTGTGTGTGCAGGGGTGCTCGGGAACGAGACATCTGTATGTCTACGCCGTGGGCACAGCCTGCGGGCACGAGGGTGCACCTTCAGTTATAAAAACAAAACCAATCTCTGAGTCCTCATGTTTTGGTTCCATTATCCTTGGCATTGGTGCACATCAGGACTAAATCTGCCAAAGCTTTGAGCCAGATCCAGACACAATCAATGTACATCAGGCTTTGACATAAATATTAAACAACAGCAGCGCAGATAAATGCTGAGAGAGTAGGCTAAGAGCTCTTGTAAGGTTACAAGGATAATTCTTCATTGCCTCAGAAGCTCAGTTCATTAGTACCTGGAAACCTTTAAAAGACACTTCAGAACTGAGCTGATGTGTACAATTTCTGGCCCTGCACCACCTGACAAAAATGGATATAAAAATTATCTTTAGAATATATCTACAGAGAGAGCCTGGAAAAAGGGAAAAGACATTTTAAAGGTCTGAGGCATTATCAAATTGTATTTAAGTTAGATAATCAGACTTTAAAGGCAAATTTAATTGCATGTCGAGGCAAATAGTTTTAAATTTAATTATAGGCACTCAGCAACACCACCAAATGCAGGATTAGATTATTTTAAAATATCTTGTACAGTTTAAAAAAGAAAACTAAAACCTCAAGTTTTCACCAAGGCGGAGGTGAGAGAGCCGTGCCTGGGGAGGAAGCCCTGTCTCAGACTGGAACTCTGAACAGCAACCTGTGACTGACCTCCTTGTGCCATTTCCAGTAATTAAGTAGCACGTCTGTCCTTCAAACGGGGCACAGTAATGAACAGTAAATCAGGAGCGGAGAGGCATGGCTTTGTTAGAGGTGTCAGTCTGCAGAAAGGCTCATTATGGCAATGAATTCTTTTACCTTTTGAGGAGAGAGCAATGAGGGCAATTGGTGGGTGCTGCAGGCACAAGGAGGAGGTACATCCATAGCATCCCTCCAGGAACTGGTTTTCCAACCTTGGTTGCATAATTCATTATATCTCAAATCACAGTGGGACAGCAATGCCAAGTCCCTGTGCTGGTGAGGAAATGCAGGCACATAAGGGGGCAGTGCCCCTTGGAATGCAATCCCCTTGACAGGAATTCTGTATAATAAAATCGAAGCAGATACTCCCATTATTATTTACATCACGTTACTCCTTCAGGATCCAGCCAAGGTTCACTGTCTTTACTCAGCACAAGCACCTCTCACACTACAGACATTGGCAATTCAAGCAGGTCAAGAGAACTGTAAGAACATTTCCACAAAAAATAATTTAGTCCTTTGAAAACTCTTTTAACATCTCTGAAATTTTTAATGAATTCAAGTTAGATCTCTCAGAGTCTGAATCAGATAGATATTTCAAGCATTTTAGAATGGTATTTTCCATTTTCAGAACCTGTTTCAGTACATGGCTTGAAAAAAGACTATTTCAGTTTGCAATTTGTTTAAATTGAATTGTAGTAATGGGCTTTAAAATTTCCTAAATAGCAACAACTTATGTTTGTCTCATTAAATAGTTCAGGCCAGCTGAAATGAATCTAGGTATTCCAACTGCAGAGATTTGGGGTTTTTAATGTGGGAAAATTTTATTTTTAAGAAATAGATTTAATTGTGTTGAAGGGAAAGGAGCATCAGACAATAGAATTGCCTCCCCTCTGACTGTATTAAACTGTATATACCACTAACTAAAAAAAGGTTTTTTAGGAGTTATCATCTTGCTTGAAGGCTGCCCACAAAACTTTCATCCTGCCTGATTTTACATAGAAAAATAACTTGAAGACCAATCAATCTACCAATGCGATCAATCTATCAGTTACCAAGGAACTTTGAGGCAAACCCAAGTGATCTGGAAAGACAAATAGACACAATCTGAAGTTTCTTCTTTGATGAACATTGAACAACTCCTTTCAATATGAGATTTTGTTCCTTTTTTCCCCCTCTCCTATGCTTTTTTTAAACAACTTTGGAAAAATCAGAGTATGAGCCAAAAAACCACATAAGCAGATATAGCTAATATTAGGCACTTAGTTATACAGACTAATTGCTGAAACTCCGGGGTTGTTTGAATTTCCTAAGAAAGGAAGCATTGGGAAATAATGGATATTAAAGAAAAGGTGGATACAGCAGAGAAGTGATCCTAAATCTTGAGTCTAACCTGGAAAAGGCTCTGAAATCTTGACAGACCAGGTTGCCTCCATCAGGATATGTAAAATAACAATACTGAGTGTAAGAGATTGTGAAGTAAACCTTAGAAATCAGACAGAATCTTCACATTCCTCCTTAATTTTTGATTTAAGAATACCTTGCTTTTCAAAAACAATGAGATGGAGAAAGTAAAAATTAAAATAAGAGAAAGCTAATGAGATAGTGTAAAGGGAAGCAAATTGTGAAAATTTTTGGGGTGTGTGTGAAGCTAAGATTTAACTAAGGAATATATGAACTTTACCCTTGTTTCCATCTCCTAAATAATTTGGAATTGGCAAATCCCACTGCATATCATACCAGGAACAAGGGGCCCAAGGGAGCCATTTCTCTCATGGAAGAGACAGGGGTGTCTAACATTGCAGTTAAGCTACTGAAGAGGAGCTCACCATCTTCTCACCACCAATATGCTTCTTTAAAACAGGTTAAGAACCAAGAGGCAGAGGAGATTTCCTAGTACAGTCAGGCACGTCAATGTTCAGATTAAACAAAATTCGCTTTGCCCAACACAGTTCCTCAGCCTGGATTGTCACAGACTAAAAAGGAATATACTATATCCAATATATCCATTATGGGGGAGAAGAAGGATTTCCCTTCTTCACTGATTCTGGCAATATGACACTGTCAGACAGGGCAGCACTGGGGCTGGTGCATCTGTGCCACAGCCAGAGAGAGGCCTGGAAGCACTTCTTAAATTATTGCAATTTCAGAGCACCAGTTGCCCCTCACACCACAGGACTTCCAGCAGAGATCTGAGGCTGGAGGAGATCATTCCAGCATTCAGACTTCACAATCCTTTTTGGGGATCAGTTGACCTTCAGGCTCATAACTCAGTATCCACTCAAACAGGCTAAAGTACAATACCCATCTCACTGTAAATCCAGCCATGACATGTGTAATTTCTTTTTTACCACAACACACTGTCATAGTCATCCTTATCATCAGGAAAAGTGATGTACAGCTTATTGTAGTGCTAAAAAAATCCAGAGATTACTGTACAGAAATATCAGAGCATGAAAGAGATTTAAGATTGCTTTGCTTAAGCTTTACGAATGGCAGACAATAGGAACAATAAAAAGAGGGGGGAAAACCCTCCTCTTGTGGTGTTTTCTCAAGTGACACTTGAAATATTGGAACTCTGCTATTATACTTATCTAAGACCAAACACTGATGTGTAAAAAGCACTGTAGTTCTGAGGTCAAAAGGCCCCTGCAGGATGACACCAGCTGTATGGAGGTCCCACTGCAGCTAATATTACCATTACACCAGGGATAAATATGGAATTCACTCAAGTACATGCTGATTGCTGTAGATATTTTAGCTTTGGATGAGTGCTAAGCAGCAGTACAATAACACCTTGCCCACATCTGCCATGAATACTGGAGCTGAAAACTAAAATGACAGAGAGAAAGAAGCAAAGAGAGGAATATCTGCAGCTTCTCTACAAAAGCTATGTTTTAATACAAACACACCTCCCCAGTTCCAGGAGAGAATTAAAAGAGTGTAGTCCTTTGACCAGGCTACACAGGGAGTTCAGGCAATTCAGTGTTTCCTTCTGGCTTTGGAGTCTCTGAAAAATTCAGTTAGGCAGGTCTTGGGTCAAGTCCCAGGAGAACTGTGGTGTCTCATTAGTTCCATTGGTTATAACACTTGGAAGAAGTCCATTGTAGCTTTTTGTGGAGAAACTCCGAACAAGTCAATTTTGGAAGTATAATTTTTGGCATAACATGAATTTTTGAAGGTCAGGCTGTATGGATACAGTAAAATGTTCAGAGTTCAGACACATTTCTTTTTTTTTTTTTCCCCCCAAACTTTTGCAGACATTTTCATCAGGAAGAAGCAGTTTCTAAAATTCATCAGACCCTCTGGCTACAAACCTGCTGATCATCTTTAAAAAGTTTGGCAATTAGCAACTGTTTTGCTGAATTTAAGAGCAGTAAATTTGCTTCCTCTACTACTTATTCTTTCTAGTTATCCCAAAAACCAAAACAAACAAACAAACAAAAAAAAACCCCACAGTTTTTAGTGAACTGAATATGTGAATCTCAGGTGATACTATGAACTAGTAGATGGCAGGAAAATAACGGAGGAAACAGCAGTGTTCCTGACATATAACTCTAACAAAAAATGAGATCAGAGGCTTTCTGCTCATCAGCAAAGAGCCAGCTGCAGAACAGTGTAAAATCCATCACATCCTGCTGAATAAAACCTTCACTGGAAGTGGGGAGGAAAGATTAGAGGAGCTTCTATTATGGACTTTATACTGTGAGAGTTCTTCACTCTTCAGATTGAAGAGCACAATCCTGGCTGTTTCATTTGCGTGATCACACATCCAGGCTTAAACCCAATAATAAAAATAATCTGCTTCAATGGGATTATTTGCACAAATGAGGGTTTGCAGAACAAGTGTTTAAGTAGCCCACCCATGCGGTGTTCGCTGGGAGCCTTCAGGGAAATCTTCAGAGAGAGGTTTTTTGCAAACACTGTGCAATTTCGTTTAAGAGGCTGGGTCAGACACTCAGCTGATGCAATTCAAAACAGAATTGTTGATATTAGCTATTCTCCAAGGTCCTCCCTGTAAAGATCTGACCTGTAGAACCAGCTGTATATTAGCATTATCTTTTTATGCTTCCACAACAGATAGGTTTAATAAGCTGCCATCTCTTTGCAGAATGCTCTTGCCATGAGAAAAACCAGAAATACTGTCTGCAATAATACCAAGGTCAAAATGTACTGCTAAGAAACAGAAGAGCATTTCACCAGAGAATGGAATGGATGTTAAATATTTTAAGAATCTGCTGCTTGAATTAAAAGTAACCTCCTGTGCATTAAAAATACATTTATTGATCCTATTCAGGATTCAACAGAAATACTTCCAGCAAAAGAAAACTTAAAAGGACTTCTCCGCTGCCAAAATGGGTATGTTTATAGGACTATCTTTGGTAAATGTAGCAGAAATCATAAAACATACTTTATAAACGGGTCTGAATCCCTCTTTTCTCTTCAATAGTTAACCTAAATTAAATTTAAGCATTGACAGTGCAAGAAGAGAATTTAAAGAGTGAGATAAGAAGAAAAAATGTGCTTCACTTCAGACATCCTAGCTAATTTATGCAGATAGAACTGTTAAACAAATAAATTAAAAAGACCCCCACTGTCAGCACTTGACACAAATAGAAATCATGTTCTTTACTCTCAGTGTACCCTTATCTTTCTTCTCTTTCCCTTAGTGAATGTGAATCAGAAACTGACACTGGCAAAACAGCTTCTGAAAAACTTTGAAACCCCAAAGAAAAAGAACCAGGGCTTATTTCTGCTAACATAGGTAGTCTGGAATAAATTCACCCCCAAATCATCCTCCTACTCCCCAAATAAACCCCATAACATGGAGCACTGACCTTCCTCATCACATCACATTTACACTGTTTATTTAATGTCTTTTTATATCTGCAGTTCTGGGTTGTAGCTTCCCCAAGAGACAAAGAGACAGCTCAGTTTTGGGAGAAGGAAGAACACTACTCTTGGTGCTATTAAAAAAATATCTGCAATGATTTATTCAGTACCAGAGTTAGAATATTCACTGCAAATATGAGTCCTTCATAAACATTTTACCTGTTCCTATCAGTACCTGTCCAGATTGGCAGAGTTCAGAGAACTCTTTCAAGGTTTTTATCATCCAGGTCTCATCTGACTTTGGAGCATATTTGCTCTGGAATTACTGATGGTACATAAAGGAAACATGGCATGATCTAACTGTGATGTGTTAGGCTCTGAAAAATATCATTCTGAGAGATGCCACAGGAATTTCCAACACAAAGCAGAGCTTTGTAATAAGATACTTTCTCTCCACAAGCTAAGGAAAATTGGAAGGCAAATTTTTAATGTGTATGGATAACCCAAACTCCAGACTTTGATCACAAAAAGTGGATGGGATGTGAGGAACTCTATTTTTATTTTATGCACATCTATGGAAAAGCCCTCTGGTGCTTTCAAGGGTCAAATCAGTACATGTCCTGTGTTTATGTTCCCTGTCTCTCTTGTCTTTGTATATCTGTATGTATCCTCCAGTTAGACAATGGAAGAACAAACACAGTCTGGAATGGGTACTGATTGCAAATGATCCATAAAAAAGAGTTGGCTTTTCTTTATGGGCACCCTCAGATTGGGGGGCTCCGCAGACACAGGGGGTCACAAACCACAGAGCTGAGACCTGATGACTGATGTTTGAAGGAGAAGAGCTGAAAGAAGGTCTTGATGTGTAGCTGGAAACCAGGCTGGGCTCCTGCTTTTATAAAGCACCTCCTTTAATCTGCCAAGGATTCTCACTAATGGGAATAAGGCTCTTTGAAGCCTAATGCATGGATTAACATGCTTGGGTCAATAACCCTGAGTAGGGGATGCTACTGGCACAGGCCATCAGAACATTGTTTACATGAACCTGCAGCAGCATCTGCCCTCAACTCAGTTTGTGTTGTGGAGCACTGAAAATCCTGGGAAGGATGGGCCAGCTGAGCAGCAGCAGCCCCAGCTGCCAGCAGTGGCTGTTATTAACTAATTAGCAACATGGTTCAAGTTGCTCCTTCCAAAATTTTTTTCCTCGCGTGAATACTACAAATCCAAGTGTTATGAAATGTTAAGCTGAGAAATTACATTAAAATTTTCATTCTTTAATATTATATCTCATGCAATCAAAAACTACTGTGCCATATGAGACCAAATCTGACTTTAAGATCCAGTTCCAACTAATTTCTTCCTCAGATGGAGTTTGTAGGAGCCCTTGCATGTCTCTCTTACATGTCTCCATTGATAATCTATATTCAATTTGGCTATCAAAGTAGATTACTCGCCACCACATCATGACAGATTTCAATGATACTTTGTGATAACTATTAATTTTAAAACTGATTTATATTTCTTGTAACTTACTGCATTAATCCATTAATTAATTCCTTTAATTGACGTGTGAGTATATCAGAGAAACACACAAACACTTTTAAAAAATAAACATAAAAAGAGACAAAACTATGACAAATATAATTTAGCTAATTAAAATCAAAAAAGAACCACATAGGGTATTTCTAACCCTCCTCATCCATTATCATTTCCAACTTCTCTATGTATAAAAGTGATGTAGAAACCCCATAATAATTGCTGAAGTGACTCATTAAAATGCAGAACTATGTGAAAGGGAAGCATGGAAAACATTTCTGACATCTAAAGGCAAGGTACAGTTTTCTAAAGAAAAAAGTTTTCAGATCCATCCCACAGCTAAAAGACTGGCATAAATTAGCATTCTTGTGTCAAGTATCTGAAACAAGTGAACCTCTCTTTTGGCAACTAAAGCTAAAAAAATGGAACAGTTACTTTTGCTTTCAGCAGGACAAGTGCTTTGCATAAAATGAAATATTCATAAAACAACGTTACTATAAAAATAGGTAATTTATCACTGCAATCATAGACACCAGGGCCCAGGAGTTGTATCCATATCATAGGGAGGGCAAGGTGCACTCTAGGACACTGTTGTCCCCCAGGACACTGTGACATGTCCAGCAAAGCCCTTCAGGCAAGCAGGACCTGCACTGTCTGCCTGCTTAAGTCAGCAGTCAGAAAAATAAAGTGGAAGAAACACAAGAAAAACCTTTTATTAAATATCTTGTTTCTCAAAAGCTCTCTCAAAATGTCTCGTTCTGGATATGTTTGCCTCAACATTGGTCAGCTGGATTTAACATTCACATGAATGGGGGAATTGCTCTGGTTAAAGCCCTGTAGCAGTCTCTGAGAAAAGAAGAGAATTAGATGAGGACGATGCCAGAGGAAATCCAAGTTGATTTCTCATGTTTCCCAGCACAGTTCAGCTCAGAGCAGGGCTTTGCAGAAAGATAAAGATTTGGTTATTTCTAGTTGATTGGCAGTTTTATGGAGGTTACAAATGTGAGAACTCATCTGGAACCATTCATGCATTTTGTTTGTTGTCAAAACTGGAATTAAGATCAGGTCTTAGAGGAGTGAGGGAAGAGCGTAGGGTAGGCAGGGCATTAATCCACTGACAGCAAAACCTCAAGACAAAGTTTGAAATGGAGTTTTCTTTACGAGTCTTAAATTATTTTCTTTCCTCTTAAACAAAAGGCAATGCAATGCACTAGAGGGGTGTTTGTGAAATAATATGCATGTGTGAGCAGAAATAATGGCTTCACATATTTAAACTGAAAAGAAGAAAACTATGTTCTTGTTTCACTTGGCTGAAAGAGAGCAAGGGAGAGAGGGAGGAACATGGCACTCATTAAGGTAAAATAAAGTATTTAACATATTTCATATTAAGTGAATTGTGGCACTTAAAGTCTTCAGCTCAAGTGCAGAACATACGAATCTATTTTTAATTTACCAGGTTTATGAATTTTGCAACATAGCCTGGAAAGGCAAGAAGAAGTAAAGGGTGGGTAAAAGTTACAGAGTTTGCAGATTAAATTATTAAGACTAATTGTAGGAACACAGAAAACTGCAAATGTAAAATTAAAATATAATTATAGAAAACCAAAAACAACTACAGGGCCTGTGGAAAACACGTGGGAAACAATTTAGGGATTCTAAACCATTAACATCATAATGTTTCCTTTGCTTCTTATGCTGGTTTGGGTTTAGACCTAATGGCTTTCCAAATGTTTTACTTACGCATTTCCTTTAACTGGTAAATGATAGAAATGAGGTTCATTAAGCTTTCAAAGAAAAGCTCCAAGCACTTATGACTGCATACAAGACCTTCAAATGCTTCTGTGAAGTGTTACACCTTCGTGCTCATGGCTCACCACCCCATAAGCTGAAATAAAACCTCTGGGAAAGAAGGGATCATACTCCAAGTCTCCAAAATCAAAGATCCCTACTTGTGCTTCTCCTGGCCAAGGTCTTATCATTGAGAAGAAGGAGAATTTTGGTTCATCTGTACTATTTCAGAGTTGGGATCAACATGAGGGTTGTGAGGGCAGGAGGAAGTTTATAACCGCTTTTTCTTAAAAAGCTGATTTCAGCCAAAACCATTTATCTAAAGTTTAAAATTATGGAATGCCAAATACTTTACTGATTCATATTTAGATAAGACAAAGATATCCTCCATGATTTTATCTGTGAGATAAAAAACTGTTTGCTTTTTTTAACAGCAATTATTTCTTGTCCATATATCTGAGTTTTTCTGAGCAAAGGTTCCCTGGTATGACAGAAAAGGACTAATGAAACCATTTTTAAAAGTTCATTTTCTGTAGGCAATGAGAAAGGAAGAGATTTTTTAGTTGTGGCAAAAGGATCTGTGGCAGTCTGGTTGTTTTTTTCTGTTTTACTTTGTGACAACAGCCATTATTCTCATAGAGAATTTCAGAGCATTAAAGGTACTTAAATAGCAGGGGAAATGAGCATTTAAATCAACCAATTTTTCAACAAATAAACACAAAGCTCCTCAGTTTTCAGTCCCATACTCTTTCTAGTGTCATATTTGATATTACTATCAGTAACTCGAGTTCATATAGCTTTTATAAGTGTAAAATAGCATAAACTTTATAGTGTCTAAATATTAGTTTGACAAACTCTTGTTAATGCTACTGAATTAATGTCTATGAGTTTTAAATATTTCTTTTGAATAACTGTAAGCTCAATAGGATTTAAAAATGCAATCTCCTCTCTATTAGGTGCAAACAGACAAAAGCAGAACAGTGAATAAATACAGGAAATCTAACTTCAAAAATAAAATTACTAAAGGTATCCATCATATTCTTGAAAATTCCTGCAAAAATGATCTTCTTCAATTTCAAAGTCCAACAAAACTTATTAATATTCTGCATAATCTGTCAATCATTGACAACATTGATAGAAGAGATCAGATACTGTACAAACAGGGCCTCCTCCAGAAGAGCACAGTGGCAGAAACAAGAAGTCAAGGTAAATTAATGCCTTTGAAAATGCGTTACACTCCTTTTTTTTTTGACCTCGGGAATTTAATGCATTAGAACAACAGCCACATTGATTAGATTTTTGTGTTGGCTTCAGTGAGACTCCCAGGAGGCAAATGAAATGGAGGTGTTTCCTGGCACCTCTGCAGGGGATGCCCAAAAGGGGAACCCGTTAACATTGAAGATTTTGCCAAAATGCTGCTGAGCTTCAAAGGGATGAAGGTTCAGGGTAGCTTTGAAGCTTTACAAAGGTTACTGGAGGAAAAAGCTGTCTATCATAAACCAGTGTGACGACTTACTACTACAGAGCTTGCTTTTTATCATTCACAACACAAAACCACCCCATTTCTATATATTTCAGAGTCTGATCAGTGTTGACACGACTAAAATCACCACATTATGCAAGGACAGTGAACTTGTACCCACCTACCCCAGCATGAGATGCCCTCCTCCTCCCCAGTCTGCTCTGCCTCACACATTGCTAAGATACATCTAATTACAGTAATAAAAGCCTCCACCCGTTTCCTCTGCTTATCTGGGTGGAAAAAGAAAGACAGACATGGACTGAACTCAAGTAAATTAAAATTAACCTAATAGTCACAGTGATTTAAGCAATGGCAGGTGGTCTGGCTGCCTCTTTCTGCACTTTCCAACTGGAAGTGGGCAAATAGCCTGCCAGGTTTGTGTTCTGTTTCTAACAAGTATTTTTAAAGCTGTTTACTCGCTCAGGGAAAGGAAAATTAAGGTCACTGCTAAGTAGAATTGGGAAAGGAGTTTCAAAAGCACTCAGCACTGAAGTGAATTCTGATCCCATTCAGTGTACTGGAGATGCTTTCATTAATTTCTACAAGGCCAATACAAAATATCTTGGAAAACCTGAGGCAAGGATCTTTTTTACGTTTAAAAGTATTGACTAGTTTTTTGCCCTTTTTCCCTACCACACTGCCCCTCACACATTCCTTCTTCAACAAGATTTTTAAAAAATCAAAGATTACAAAGAAAACTGAAACATATCTTGTGGGCATAGTGAGGGAGAAAAGCATTTTCCTATCAGCAGAGCTATTTTTATAAGGTTCAACTTAAGAGTGAAATAATATTGCAGATCCCTGGCTGAAAGGTCAGCAGGGACAACCCATGGAGACCTGAAGTTCAAATTAAGAACCTTTTTATTTCAGCTGAAGCATGATATGCTGGTATCTAATCTTTATCATAAGCTTTTTCCAGTATGAACATCAAGCATCAGAAGACTGCATTTACTAATTCCTTTTCAACAAATAATGCCTCTGGGGAGGGCATAAACAGCAGTTCTACCACTGACACTCCTTGGATTTTGGTGGAGCGTTCACTGACATTTGGATAAAGTGACCTGTGCTGGGTGTTCCTGTGTCTGTAGCTGTGGGTGACCCACGCAGGGACAGGCACACCCTGAGCGACTGCACTGCCTGCACAGGGCTTCCTAAAAGCTCCATCCGGCTGAGAGCATGGGGATAATTAGCCATAAACCATTTTTACTTTTTACCAGGCACCTTCAGGTATATGTAGAAAAAGCAGAGGAGCGCCCTGCACTCCAGGTGATGCCACACTGTTTGTACTTCTCGTGTGGAAAAACACTGGTGCAATACAAGTGTTCAAGCCTAAATCTAAATCAAGGCAAAGAAGTTTATTTAAAATACCCACTTTCAAGTTCCCCTTTCTCTTTTGGGAATCTATGAAGTACTGAGGAGGGTTTGTATCCTGCCTTTGCTTCATGTGGACGACAGTGGCAGTAATTCGTACCTTCCTCTGAAGGCTAAAGGTTTGTGTGCTAGGGCTGCAGTCTCACTGAAGTAGGGGGAAAAAAGCCTCTGCGTGCCAGAAGGTAGAACAGAAATATTTGACCCACTGAGATCATACTTTGGGACAGCAATACATTAGTTGTGATAAAAAACTGGCTCAGACCAGAGTAGTCCCTGTCCCAGAAAAATAACTATACATTGGGTTCAGCAGTTTTATGCAAAAGAAGGGTATCCCATTTAGTTAACTACTATATTTTAGAAAGTGCATGTAATTTTAAATTAATTTTACTTTGAAATAAGTAGTTTCTCATATTTTGCCCAAGTTAAAGAAATAAGCTGAAATCTGAACATTTTTCATGGTATTATTTCCCTTTCTTTCACTATTTTTCTCTGTATGATGTTTTTTCTTGAGACTTTCAGAAGAAAGTTAAAGAGGATTTAAAGAACCAAGCTAGTGTTTACTCAAAAACGAGAAAAAAAAAACAATTCTAAAAGGAAGCTCAAGTTTGATATCTCCTTCATCTTTAAAGGAAGATGGAGAGGCACTTTGCTTGAAGAGCACACTCAGGGCCCTAAGTTGCCTGTGCAGATTAAAGGTTACAGCTGAGGTATATTCTAAGTACAGAGGCAGGATGAAGCAGTCCCTATCAATTAAAATAAAAAGACAAAAAGCAAAATTATTTCTCTATTTCAAAAAATGTACTTCATGAAACTTATTCATATTGGAATTCTATGAAATGATAAGAAAAAACACTTTGACTTGTCTCACATTTTCTGCAAGGTGCTATTTGCCTAGCGTTTTGGAAAAGTTAAATTCAAAATAGTAAAAAAAAAAAAGGTCACAATACTCAAATATATTTTTCTTCATTCCTAAAAGTCTCCATTTTTTAAGACCTGTTTCAGTATCTTGGAGTTGAGGCTACATCTAAAACCACAGCTGGTGTAAAACAGGTTATCTAACACAGACAGTAATGCAGGAGACATGCATGAAATTCTGAATTAACTTATCTGAACTCTCCCTCTAATTTACACTTAAACATGAGTGTAAGCAAACTCTGTTTGATATCACACTTAGCAGAAGCCACATTTTATGTTCCATACACTTGAAGGAAGAAAATTTTTTTCATCCCTTCTCCAAAGTCTCAGCTCCAGTTGTTGTCTGCTGCCCCCTTCTTCTCCATGTTGTCTTTTGCTTTCCATTTTTTGCAGGTATCATTTTCTCTCTCCTACTTTTATCCTTACAAACCAGACCCAGTAAACTAAAAGGAAGAATATTTCAGGCAAAGACATAAAAAATCACAGAACGGGATGTTTCAGACAGTCCCCTTTTCCCTGTGATTTCTTTCTCCTCTTTAAACCATAGTCTTCAGAGTTTATGAAGTTGTAATCTTTTAACCTATGTTAACAGGAATTTTCACTTCCAAACAATGCCAACTAAGTAATGAAATTTAGGGAGATAGTGTTTAGTGCTGTGATAACATACAGGAGCAAGGAAAGCTGTATGAAAACATGTTAGAAGGATTTTTATTAAGAAGTTTTGGAGGAAAGAAATCTATATCTGCTCTGTACTTAGCCCAGAATGTCAGCTAATATTTTCAGGGCACTTTTGCACTCTGAAATATAAAACAGCAGTAAAAAAGGCAATCTTACCCACTGCAGCATCCAGGGAATAGAAAACATATGGATAATGCATATCTATCAATATGTTACTCATTTAGAAGAAGCTACTAACTTTAGGAAGTATTTATATTCATGCCTTCCTTAAAAAGACTGGCTTTGCAGACATTTGCTATTTAATCCACGTTTTATACATATAGCTAAAACGTAGGTCATAGTGAGGCTTTCAGGACAAATATATGCAATTAGAAAAAGGTAGGCAGAAGTAACCTGAAAGTGTTAACAGATAAACAAAACCTGGTCACTGTTTAGGGGGTGAGGTCTGTGTTCATGCAGATAAGCAAAGAAACACTTGTAGCTTGACAAATGGCAGTAATTTAGGCAATAAAGCCAGCAGTGAGGAACAACACAGGCAAACGTCATTTTACTCTTGAGAATGGGACAGAGCAGACAGTCCTGCTGAAACCTAAAAAATTCATTCCTAAGTAGCTTTTTTTGTGATTATTTTCTAAATGACTAAAACATATAATGAGATTGTGCAAAATCTTTGTTCCTAAGATTGTTGACCAAGCAGAAATTTCTGGAATCCCAGAAAGGCACCGGCAGCAAGTAATGTGGTTGCTATTTTAATTGGTGTGAAGAAATATTAGAAACTCGGAACTAACTAACCTAATAACAAAAGTCCTCGCTCATTTGCATGGAAAACAAGAGGTCTGCTAATGTTTATGTGAAATAGCTTACTAAATTTAATTATTTTAAAGAAAAAAAAAATCCAGTTGCTGTAGTCACTAAAATCAAAAGAACCTTTTTCTATCAATTCAATTAGGTTTAGTAATTTTACATATAACTTATATCAGTAAGAAACAAATCAGTAAGAAACAAAACTTATATCAGTAAGAAACAAATATTATGACTTCAATACTAAAAATAAGCTATACACAAGAGCATTCAAAGCTAGTCAGAATTTTACGTGCTCCCCTTGATATTATTTTTTTGTTTGACTGTTATATGGTGACTTGGTTGACATTATTACATGGACAGATAGTACAAATCTGAGTGTCAAGAAGCCTTATTAAAATTTTGTATTAAATCTGCATTCAACTTTTTTTTATATTATATTCTGCTGCCTAGTGCTCCACACAATTGTTGCCTCAGAAGGTGAAACATTTGAGTTGCCATATCTGTTCTGCCTGTGACATCACTGATAAGGTTTGATAAACATCCAGCACCACACCGTTTGTGTTATTATTTGTCAAAAGTTGTGGTTCAGTCAATTCAAACACAGTTTCACTTTAAGATCTTATTCTCAGCTGGGATAAACAAGGAGAAATGATGGCATATAATATTGGTTTATTAATGCTGGCATATCTCCACATGCTCCTACACCTTGCTTCCCATGACTTTCAATCTTCATCATGAGAGGAAAAAAAAGGGCAGAATTCAACCTACTCGGTATAAAATTATACAAATTGCCATTTTTAATATCCCATTGTTCCAACGCAGTCAGTGTAATATTGACCTCAGATCTCTTGACATAAGACCACGCTTCTTCAGCTCATGAGCTTCTCATTCCCTGGCACAGATCTGAGAAGAATCCAGTTGTAATTTCCTCCATGCATTTTCCTTGGCAGAATTTCTGCAGCAAAGCACCAAGTCAAATTTGGATCTTCCCTCAAATTCCGTCATCCTATTCTTGTCACAACTGATAAAGAATAACCCTTTGGCCTACTCAGTGCTAGTTGCTCTGCTAACAATAAAATGCTTTTGTAGCATATTTTTCTGAGCCTTCTTCTGCACCTGTGGTGCTGTGAGCCAGTAAAATTTAAAGGCTTTGAATACCAGAATCTACTTTCTTTTGTGTGAAAGGGTAAATAACAGTGTCCCCCAGCTGGAGACAAGTGTCATGTAAATATTCCTTGCATGAAGTACAGAGTTCAGATTTATGTTCAGAATTACAGCAAAATCTCCTCGGCTGTTCTGAGTAGAAAGTGAAATTGATTACAATTCACCTAAAAATAATTATATTGAGTAAAACTGTGATATTAACAGAGGCAGAGAGGATAGAGTAGGACATTGGCATTTCACCATTTGCTGTACTGAGGCATGATCATTTTGGATTGTCTTAACCTCTCTATATCACCAGATTAACCACAGCAATTCTCTTTAGCAACATCCCCATGCCTTTCAGTTTAAAAATTTATTTTCTATCTAAACTACAGAATGATTTAAGGTAGGATTTTTTTTCTGGAATACAACATCAAGCATAGGGTATTGTGTGTCCTATCCCATATTGATCAACCATGATTGGGGTAAATACTTCAGCACACGAGAGTATTACCCTGGGAAGCAAATGCTCAGCGCCAGCAGGTTGGGTAGGAAAATGAACACCCTCCTGTTCCTGTTCTCTGTTAAGTTTTAGGCCCCTCGTGACAGTAAAGACATTGAGGTGCTGGAGCTTGTCCAGAGAAGGGAATGGAGCTGGGGAAGGGTCTGATGGAGGTATCTGAGGGAGCTGGGGGTGTTTAGCCCAGAGAAAAGGGGCCTGAGGGGGACCTCTGCTCTACAGCTCCCTGAAAGGAGGTTGCAGACAGGTGCAGGGCCATCCTTTTCTCTCGAGTAACAAGCAGTAGGACAGGAGGGAATTGCCTCAAGCTACACCAGAGGAGGTTTAGACTGGATATTAGAAAAAATTTCTCTGCTGCCAGGGTTCTCAAGCCCTGGCACAGGCTGCCCAGGGAAGTGGCTGGGTCACCATCCCTGGAGGTGTTTAAAAGCTGTGCAGATGCGGCACTTGAGGACATGGTTTAGTGGTGGACTTGGCAGTGCTGACTTAATGGTTGGGCAGGGTGACCTTAAAGGTCTTTCCCAACCTAAACGATTCCATGATTCTGTTCCATGTTTCCTCTTTCCCAAGACAGCAAACAGCTTACACTCTGCCTCACAAGTTCCCTGGTCTGGCAACGCTTCCTGTCAGCTGATGGGAGAGAAGCATTTACAGAACCAAACGGAGCAGTTTTAGGTGCAGAGATCAAGCGTATCAACCTTAAACTCAGTAATGCTTTCTCACATGAATTTCAGGCATTTCTGCTTTTTCTTCCTGCATTCTTGATAATTTAAGCTCATGATCACTTCCCAAACATTCCAATAAACACTGATAATTTTAGAACATTTTTGAAGTTCTCAGTTCTGTTCCTTGCTCACGCTTATTTTATATTCTCAGATCTCATGCCAGTTCTTCTATAAGGACACAAAACCAGCAAATTCACTTTTTTCTCATCACTACTTAACACCTTTTCACTTTCTGGGAGCTTATTTTAAGTGTTTACTTTATTAAGTCTTAGAACCCTTCTCAGGGTTATTAAGGAGTCTGAAAGCTGAAGTCTAAATGCAATGCTAAATGCACTTTTGCTTTCCCCAATTTTATTCTGATCCACCTTTCTAAATGTTAATTCTAAAACTGATGACATTTCCCCCAGAACTGGGAATAAGTCTGATATGTCTTTCTTCATTTCTGTTAACACTGATTCATTTCATCACTGAGTAGTCCAACCTGTTTGGGTTTTAGGAGTT